>JAODUO010001683.1:0-102438 GCA_025642075.2 Ridgeia piscesae | reverse complement strand
TCGTTACTGGATGTGGAATGACAAAATGATGTAAACTGCTTACGTCACTGGCGCATGCACGTTCGAACATCCTATGTCTGTCCAATGGTATTTGATGTAACCAGTACGTCGCGGATTACTTACGTTACAATCACAATTATTAGCAAAGATTCCGCCAATCCTTTCCTTTTTTAACAATGCGCCAGTGACGTAAACGATTTAGCTTACGTGACTGGTGCATAAGTCTCAAGATGGCAGCGCCTTGGATCAAAGATTAATTAAACATTAAACTATTGCTAATAGTTTATTAACGATCTTTGTGCACAGTTACTAGGCACACCCAATATAGTAAGTTAATACTGTGAACACTGACGCGCAATTTAAATGTCGCATGATAAGCAGTAAGTTGGTATTGACTGTCAGATGCATGGATGAAGTATCGCCCACACCACGCCATGCCACACCCAGACGGACCAGCTGGAGTCGCTCGCTGACCGTTCCATCTCACTTATTCACCATTTGAAATTTGCGCCCACAGCTACGGGTATCACATCTCAGTCAATTTGTATTCTATCGAGCGGATATGCTGCATGCAATTTTAGCAGGCCCAAAATAGTCCATCAGTAGAATGACATGTTTTAGCGTGAGAGCATAGCTGCGCCAGCAGCATTCACACGGACTTCACTGTTATTAGCGCCTAGGCGCCAACACTTGATGCCGAGGAGGATATCAAGGATCAGTTCTACTCCCAACTCGATCACGTCCTAACCGCTGTCCCCATGGAAGACAACCTCATCTTACTGGGGGACTTTAATGTAGGTCGCGACTCCTTCCTGTGGAATAACATCATCGGTATGGAAGGGGTTTGAAAGGCTAACTCAAACGGCTGTTAAGCAACTGTGCAGAACTCACCCATTATTCCGACAGAAAAGCATGTACAAGACGACATGGATGCATCCATGTTCTAAATATTGGTACCTCTTGGACTATGTTATTGTTCGTGCCTGTGACCAAAAAGATGTCCGCATTACACGAGCAATGCGCGGAACAGTTGCATTTTCAACATCGCCTGGTGCTATCGTTCGTGAACGTTCGCCTTGCTTTCGTGTACCGTAAACATCATGAAGCGAACAAGAATAAATACAACATCAAAACCCTCCAAGATCCATGCAACGAGCCAAACTGCAAGAATCTCTCTCCTGTTGTCTTGTCGATCATCCTTCAGATGAAGCATATGTTGACCAGCAGTGGGATGCAATTAAATCCGCTACCCACAAAGCATGTACCGAGGCAATCGGCCACATCGCATTGGTTCTGCATTTGGCAAAATTACATTACTTCTGAGCATAAGCAGAAAGAATACTAACATGTCAAAGCTGAGACTCAAAATAAGATCAGAGATATTAAAAACAAGTGGTGGGAAGAGAAAGCCAAAATGATTCAGGCCTTTGCTGATCAACATGACATGCACAACTTCTTCCAAGCAACAAAGGCTACCAATGAGTCGGGCTCGAATAACCACACTCCTCTCCAAACCCAGTATGGGACACTTCTGAAGGATGACACTGCCATTTAAAACGACGGAGATTGCATTTCGAGTTGCACTGAAACGAGAAACTGTGGTGACAGAACACACCATTCCGTCCATTCCGCAGCATACGGGAAGGACATCTCTAGATATCCTGCCAATCCAGGATGAGGTCCAACATGATACCATGCAAAGGAAAAAACCGTAAAGCTTACGGCCCGTACGGTATCTCTGCGGAAATCTTCGTAGCCTCCTACACAATTACAGGTGTACCCGTTCACTCGATCATTGCATTTGGTTCTATGTTGACAAGGATTGCTGGCGCATTCGTCACTATCTGGAATGAAAATAATCTAAAGGGATCATATTGTTGACAATAATTTCTGGCACACTCATCACTGGAATGACGATAACCTATATGGAATTTAGCTTGTTAATTTTTTTTTTTTTAAATATTACCGTGGAAAGTATTTGTCAGTTGTTGACGGCGTCACCATCTGTGAGAATGTGAGCAAAGTAGCTATTATATGTGTAAACAAAGTAGCAATCTTTCGAAAACTATTCTTCAAAGACAAATTTATATCTAACAATCATTGTGCGATGACGTTATTCTACATGTGTTTTCATTTGTAGAGAGCACATATGCACGACTTACCTGTTTCACAAGTAATGCCCTGGTAGCCACTTGCACATGTGCAAATGTATTGGGCCTCAGAGTCAGAGCAATTACCTTTATGTTGACATGGGCGGCTGAGACATCGGTCCACTGGAATACAAATAATCATAATGTGTTGATTGTACACAACACACACACACACACACACACACACATAATATATATATATATATATATATATATATATATATATATATATATATATATATACAGCTACTGCCAGCATATTTTAATGTTATAGGCTTCTTGTCTTTCTTCTACAGCGACCACTAGTTGTCACAAGTAATGGTATTGTGTCGTGCACTATTATGTTGAACACGGAAACCCACCAGGGATTTGTACTTTCCCCGTTCCTGAACTCCCTACTTAGAAATTATTGTGTTTCCCAACACTCCTCCGTACAATTGGTACAGTTCGCAGATTACACCACATTACAAGGGATGATGACGAACTCAGATGAGTCGGAATACCGCCATGAAGTACACAGGCTCTTGTAGTAGAATGACAATAACTGTTTTCAAATGAAGGCCTCCAAAACACGGGAGATTATCGTTGATTTTAGACAGAAGAAAACCTCAGTTACTCCCGCTTTTTGTTAGTGTTGAACCTATCGAAAGAATGAATTGTTTCAAATTCCTGGGCTCGATAATATCCAGTGACTTGGGATAAGGAAAATAACACAGATGCAGTCATGGAAAAGGCTCAGCAAAGGCTGTACGTCCAGCGCCAATTAAAGAAGTTCGGGCTGAGGAGGGAGTTTCTTGTTCAGATCTATCTTTCTGCTTTCTAGAGTATACTTGCATTCTCAACAGCCAGCGCCATAGGAGCAGATTTGACAGAGTAGTGAAACAGCTTAATAAATTGACGGCAATGCACTCACCCCTCTAACAGCTATATACAACGATAGATCCAAAAAGAGCTGGCAGTATTATCTCCAACAAAATTCCCCCCGCTTATCGTCTGGTAGCATTATTGCAATCAGACAAATGCCTTCCTGCTAGTCGTCAATTCTCATAGTCAAATGTGTTTGTCTGACTGAAATTTACGTGGAGTCCGGTTTGGAGTGAGTTACGGGATGCAGTTGCCATCGTCACACCAAGTGCTAAGGAGTCTGACACATTGACCATCGTTGGAGCCACTTGTCCATTATGTATGTTGTAGAGGACACCACTCTCGGAATCCAGGAGGTGCGAACATTTCCCAAGTTCTGTACCAATACGCTGGCGGTCATTTTCATCAACCTTACATCTCTTCACACCTTCCTCCTTGTGCGGCGTCTCGGTGGAACTGCTTGGCAGATCTGGAGAGTAGCAATGGTCAAGCATGTCAGAAACATATGCAGATATGGGGAAACAGCTGCCTGTCTTGTGTCTGCAGACAAATACACCGGAGAGAAGGTCGTCATTGGACTCGGCAGGTAGGAACCCTGACATCTCGAGGCAGTGCCACGAGATACATCTTGCATAGTTGTGGTATCCAGCGATGAAAAATTATGGTAACAGACGCATGTTGCAGAGCTGCTGCAGAAGCCAATCACCCTCTCTCTCTCTCTCTCTCTCTCTCTCTCACTCTCTCACTCTCTCACTCTCTCACTCTCTCACTCTCTCACTCTCTCACTCTCTCACTCTCTCACTCTCTCACTCTCTCACTCTCTCACTCTCTCACTCTCTCTGTCTCTGTCTCTGTCTCTGTCTCTGTCTCTGTCTCTGTCTCTGTCTCTGTCTCTGTCTCTGTCTCTGTCTCTGTCTCTGTCTCTGTCTCTGTCTCTGTCTCTGTCTCTCTGTCTCTGTCTCTGTCTCTGTCTCTGTCTCTGTCTCTGTCTCTGTCTCTGTCTCTGTCTCTGTCTCTGTCTCTCTTTCTCTCTCTCTCTCTCTCTCTCTCTCTCTCTCTCTCTCTATTATTATGATGTATGAAAATAAGTACATTTCAACAATCTTGAGTCAAAAATGATATTGACCTTGATTTTATACATTGACCTTGACTTGTAAACACGACAACAATATCAGAAATGAATTTCTCAAGTCAAACTTGTATAGAAAACTGCTATCACACATTATTCTTGGCCTATTAGTTCATTTAGATAAAGCTTAATTAGCTAATTAAAAATGTTCCAGTGTCAACAAAGCTCAAAATCTTCCAGACACTCATGTGAACACATATCAATAAAAAAACTTACAATAATTACAATTTCTAGGTTGCATATGGCAACTAGAATACGACATAATGAATGTATGTTTTAGTATATATATATATATATACACTGACAAAATTAAATAAGACACAACTTGATCAGTTTAATTAACTGTAATGCTACAATATCACCACATGTGTTCCTTCTCAAAATTACAGTAATAAACATTACCACTCGTTTAAGAGCTTGAAATCATAAATGTATATGACATATAAACAACGTCGACATCCGAAGTCAATACAATATATGCAAAGTGTATCCGACGCTGTTTCGAGGTCAATATGTAACGTCGAAACAACGTCGGTACACGTGGTCGGCAAAACGTTGACGAATAACGTCGGTTCAACTTTCATACGCAGTGTTTTCGACGTTGTCTCAACGTCGGTACCGACGTCGAAACAACGTCGCTACAACGACATAGAAATACCGGAGCAACATTGTGAATATTAAAAAGGGCGAATTTAATTATGTGGCTACCTTATGATTACAAAAAATTATATTAGAACAATTGTTTTCCTGAAAAACAAATGATTACCGTTTTCAGGTAATGGTCATCAACAAGACATCGAAACCATTTTAACTATGACATTATGGTAAGGTTATGGTTAAGGATGCTTATACAAATGTTTGTCTATGTAATGACGAAAGAACGGTGCAGCTATGGTTTACCAATATCATGTACTGTTTGACTTACCTCGGATCCCAAATACTTCCACTTCACATAGGGCAGGAGATGAGAGAAGTAGATGCGACAGGAGGAAAGATGAAGGGAAGAAAGGAAGTGAGAGTAGATGTGACCAAACGGAAGTCAATAACAAGGATGATGACAGGAAGAAAAGAGGCAGGAAACAAAGGAACAACAGAGAAAGCGGCAGGGGAAAAGTCAGTTCCCATGGAGATGCAAAACGGAGGAGCTACTCTAAAGCAGTGATCGAGGGGACATTGAGAACAGAAAGGGTATTTTGCGAAAGACAGACAGGACATTAAGCAAAGGAGAAGACGTTGTTGTTTGTCTTCCTGGGGGCTAGGACAGGAGCATATGACTGAACGGGTAGAGAAGGTATTGGGGCAAGGCCAACGAGGGTCTATATTAGTACATGTAGGAACGAACAATGCAGACAGGGATGGAACAACCAGGATAGTACAGATATACAGAGAGTTAGTAAAGATACAGAAGAAGACAAGAATTGAACAGATTATTTTCTTGGCAGTGATGAGGGGAAGGGGAGCAACATATAGAAACTGCAAGAGGATGGCAATTATCGCACTAGTAGAGCAGATGTGTGAAGGAGTTGGATTTTTAGATTTGTGGGGATACTTTGTGGGGAAAGAAGACATGTATATGAGAGATAGCCTCCATCTAAGCGGAAAGGGCGCAGCAGTGTTCTCCGAGAACCTCTAGAAAGTAGTGATGGAAACATAATGACAGAGGGATTCTTCGTTGGGAGTATTCAAATAGGTTGCCGTCGTTCCTATTCTTCCTATTCGGTGGCATATTGTCATGTGCGACCATGCGTTAAATTGTTATTTAAAACAGCAGATAAATTGGAATGAATCTCAATTGAATTCGCCAATTTCTACGTAAACAAGAAGTCCTGGATGGTGGGGGTCAAGGCCGATCTTGCGACATATTCGTTATACAACTGCGCGTTATCACCTGATTAAGGCGAAGATAGTCTACCATATAAAACCAGTACTGTAGAAATCTTCACTATGAAAAAGCCTATATATCAACTGGTCTGCCCTAAAATAGTTTTTACGTTTTAACCAAAAACTAATTAAAACATGTACAAAAGCGAACCAGTATGTCACATGGGATAATAGGTAGGTTTGCTTTTTCGCGACATTAGCATAAAACGCGAGGAGCAAAACAATCGGCATGCGTATGCAGCTTTAAAGCGTTATTGTAAGAATTGCGACGTCTGAATATGTAAGTATTACAAAAATGGAGTAAGCTATTCTACAACAGTAGCATGCAATATATTAATATAGCATTATAACTAACTAACTAACTAACTAACTAACTAACAAACCAACTAACTAACGAATGTGCTTCTATTATCAGACATTATATACATACAATGAACAATGACTCTTTATGCCATTTCGTCTATAAATGGAATTTAATATCCTTAATGAAGTTAATTCGTTGATGCGTTCGTTCGTTTGTTCTTCCATTAAACAACGTGCCACCAATTACAATTAAAACGTTTAAGACTGATAGCACATAATTGGAATTGGGCATCAGGTAACGGGTACACCAATTAAAAGGAGCATCATTATCTTAGCGATCAACATTGGAACATCGTTAGCACAGCATTTAAATTTCATCAATCGCTGGTGTGTCCGTGTATGTTCATGTGTGTTTGCGTTATGACTCTCTAAGTACGTATATACATATTTGCATTCCAAATGATAGCATAGTCCCATTGAAATTATGTTATATCATATCAAACGACTTGACCTGACCCTTTTGCAACAATTGTTAGGCGTATTTCGCATGTTGTATAAAGGCATGCTTGTATGCGCACATTTGAGTATGGAAGCCGAACTAAGATCACATATGTAATAACGTAAAGGCTGCCTTTGGCGAGGCAAGTCATTCCCGAATGACCACTCGTGCAATGACACTGATAACTGTTTTCTTTCGGCGTGCACCGTCCACCATGGATTTGGCCTACACGAGTCTATAATACACGTAATTTCAACAAAGTATTGCAGAACAAGTTTCACGTTTTCCTGCACCTCCGAGCTAACTCTTTGTTAAAGAAACCGATCAATATACTGTGTTATTTTTTAAAGTTATAATTAACATGTTTTCATTGTATTAAATGCATTCACAAATAACTGTACGTATACTTTGTTTTTAAATTCGAGTAGCAAAGTAATACTGGATTTCGTTCCTGAATATATCGTGTCTATGAATGGTGATTGGGAGATATTCGTTTCTCTCGCGATGGAAACGGACCTTTGGGTGAAAACAAGTAATTTTCTCGTGTACAACCAACTGACAGTTTGAAGAAGACCTCTCAGCACTTACTAAAACTTCAATCTATCTCCGCGATACATTACGTTTACATTTGCAGGTGGCTAAGTATGCTAAAGATCAACTATTGCGATTTGTGTTTTCCTAAGATCACAATATTGCCAGATATTGGCAGAATCACATTTTCGTAACGAGATCGTCTGGTTCGTATGAATTATGAAATGTAGATATATGGAAGCATGCTCTGAATAAAAACGATAATAAACTGAATCAAATAAAACTATGACATTATACGTTACCTTTGATGGTGCAATCTCTTCCTTTCCAACCATACTTGCAAGTGCACTGATAGCTCGACCCGCTTATCGAGCAGACCCCACCATTTTGACATGGTTTTTGCGCACATGGAGCTAAACATTGATATAAATATATATATATATATATATATATATATATATATATATATATATATGATAGAATAGTAACTATTGTGTTATGTGTACATAATATATAAGCCTTACATCTATACATGCAGGTTCTGTAATAGACGTTTGCGAATATCCAAGATAATGCAGCAATCAAAACCAGGTGGTCACTTCAAAGTTTAAGTTTTGGAGTGTTGTAATTAATTGTAAAAAAGTGTTTGTGTATTGATAGTTAATGTTCATAATACAGCTATTGGAATGACGAAGGTGTTTTTGTCAAAACCTTACCATTCTAGCAGCCATATATCCGCTTAATAGTTGTTATGCAATTCCACACGTAAACCGACATTAAATAAAGCTTCTTGTAATAGTATTTGCTTAAATATTTACTAGAACAAGCTGCTTGCGGAAGCTCTACACTTTCCCCGAGCGTAAAGAAGGACACACTCATCCCAATTACCAGGAAAAAGATATATATTTTACAATTCATGTTGGACTAATTGTTTGTATGACTAATGTGGCTAAATATCAATTTTGTGTGTGAATGATATGTCTTTGGAGAATGATATTCTGCTTCCCCAAGTACCAGCTAGATGAAAGCAAAATACTGACATTATTAAATATGAATCTGATGAGGCACACATAACGTTAATGTCATTGTTACGTGCTGCCTACGATTAAGATTGCTGCATGTAAAAGAGGATGACTACGGATAAAATGTGCTAAGAAGCTTTATAAAATAATACAACATGGATACCCTTATTCCTTATACATGTGTTTGAATAAAATCGTTTTCTGAATAAATGAACCACGCACATGTTGATGTATAGTAGATTTTATGTGTTTCATTCCACTGAAATTGCATCCGGGTGCTGATTTTCAGGATTTGTACTGTGTTTGAATTTATCAGGTTAGTTATTAACAAAATAATTATTAGTTCGTCATTTCCCGATACCTTAACATGATGTGTCTCAACATTTGAGTATGCAAGCCAAACTAAGATCACATATGTAATAACGTAAAGGCTGCCTTTGGCGAGGCAAGTCATTCCCGAATGACCACTCGTGCAATGACAATGATAGCTGTTTTCTTTCGGCGTGCACCGTCCACCATTCCAGCATGGATTTGGCCTACACGCGTCTATAATATATATAATTTCAACAAAGTATTGCAGAACAAGTTTCACGTTTTCCTGCACCTCCGAGCTAACTCTTTGTTAAAGAAACCGTTCAATATACTGTGTTATTTTTTAAACTTATAATTAACATGTTTTGATTGTATTAAATGCATTCACAAATAACTGTACGTATACTTTGTTTTTAAATTCGAGTAGCAAAGTAATACTCGATTTCGTTCCTGAATATACCGTGTCTATGAATGGTGATTGGAAGATATTCGTTTCTCTCGCGATGGAAACGACATTTGGGTGAAAACAAGTAATTTTCTCGTGTACAACCAACTGACAGTTTGAAGAAAACCTCTCAGCACTTACTAAAACTTCAATCTATCTCCGCGATACGTTACTTTTACATTTGCAGATGGCTAAGTATGCTAAAGATCAACTATTGCGATTTGTGTTTTCCTAAGATCACAATATTGCCAGATATTGGCAGAATAACATTTTCGTAACGAGATCGTCTGGTTCGTATGAATTATGAAATGTAGATATATGGAAGCATGCTCTGAATAAAAACGATCATAAACTGAATCAAATAAAACTATGACATTATAAGTTACCTTTGATGGTGCAATCTCTTCCTTTCCAACCATACTTGCAAGTGCACTGATAGCTGGATCCGCTTATCGAGCAGACCGCACCATTTTGACATGGTTTTAGCGCACATGGAGCTAAACATCATTGATATATATATATATATATATATATATATATATATATATATATATGTGATAGAATAGTAACTATTGTGTTATGTGTACATAATATATAAGCCTTACGTCTATACATGCAGGTTCTGTAATAGACGTTTGCGAATATCCAGTATAATGCAGCAATCAAAACCAGGTGGTCACTTCAAAGTTTAAGTTTTGGAGTGTTGTAATTAATTGTAAAAAAGTGTTTGTGTATTGATAGTTAATGTTCATAATACAGCTATTGGAATGACGAAGGTGTTTTTGTCAAAACCTTACCATTCTAGCAGCCATATATACGCGTAATAGTTGTTATGCAATTCCACACGGAAACCGACATTAAATAAAGCTTCTTGTAATAGTATTTGCTTAAATATTTACTAGAACGAGCTGCCAGCGGAAGCTCTATACCTTTCCCCCGAGCGTAAAGAAGGACACACTCAGCCCAATCACCAGGAAAAAGTTATTTATTTTACAACTCTTGTTGGACTAATTGTTTGTATGACTAATGTGGCTAAATTTCAATTTTGTGTGTGTGAACGATATTCTGTTTCCCCAAGTACCAACTAGATGAAAGCAAAATACTGACATTATTAAATATGAATCTGATGAGGCACACATAACGTTAATGTCATTGTTACATGCTGCCTACGATTAAGATTGCTGCATGTAAAAGAGGATGACTATGGATAAAATGTGATAAAAAGCTTTATAAAATAATACAACATGGATACCCTTATTCCTTATACATGTGTTTGAATGAAATTGTTTTCTGAATAAATGAACCACGCACATGTTGATGTATAGTAGATTTTAGGTGTTTCATTCCACTGAAATTGCATCCGGGTGCTGATTTTCAGGATTTGTACTGTGTTTGAATTTATCAGTTCGTAAATAGTAGTATACCGGGAAACCAATTGGTTAGTTATATACAAAATAATTATTAGTTCGTCATTTCCCAATACCTTAACATCATGTGTCTCAAAATCCGTATATCATAGGTGCTACCTATGTCCTCATCATCACCATCTAGCCAGCAATGACGATTTATTATGTTTTATGTATGCTGATCGGACAATATCGATAACAAATGTCCTTGCTTTTGTTTTTATTATACTGTTATGAGTTCAGGTAGAGCGAGTGAAACATATGCATACATAGGGGTCGTCTTTGACAATGCTTTGAGTTTGAAATAAAATATCAAACCATTTTCAAGAAAACACACACTTATTATGCAGTTTAGGAACTTTATGGTTATTTGAAATCAGTCTTCAGATTTTATGAATTGTTTTGCTTCTGCCATTTCAAGTGTGTACAAATGACGACAAACCCATTGAAGATGGGTTTTGACAACATAACTTGGCAAGGGAGCGAACGATTTGGAATGCTACGGTATAGAACAACACGATATGCTTTTCTTTTATAAAATGGGCGTTCACCTCTTGAAATAACAGAGACAAAACTTACGATAGGTAATAATGACCCAAAGAGAGTGTTCACAATTATATGTACATTGGATTGATTTTCATATGCATTATGTTTATATGTGTATGTATGTGTAAATGTTGTGATGTTTACCTGGCATATTTATATTCATATGTGCAATTGTATGCGGCATACCTGCAATTTAGTGGCATGTAAAATACCAGTTTTAACATGTACATTTACGTGACTTTCATATGCATAACACAATTACAATATGTTTTTGATCAGACTTATATTGGTACATAAAGTTTAATTTTCAGTAGCCAACTAATACAAAGACAATTACATTACTATGGAAAGAGTAGCCAAATTGAATGGCGGAAAACACATAAAATATCCCTTGTCCACAGTAATAAAGAAACTGTCCGAAATTGACAACGAGACTGGTTGAGAATGTTTCATTATTTGTTACTCGTTCACAACAAGTCACCGATTAGTGAGTTGTTATTTGCAAATGGGTATGTGATATTATGTGTAATACATATTTTCCTAATTGTTCCCCTCTTACTTTCCTATCATGAATGTAACATATACTGACTGTGGTAATGTTGCATTATTTATTTATTATTTACTTATTTATCAAAGCTCGATATTAATTAATTTTATTATAATTGTCTGTAAATTGCTTAGCCTCCGAGTTACAGTAATGCATCCTATATATATATATATATATATATATATATATATATATATATATATATATATATATATATATATGATGCATTACTGTAAATGTATAAGACAATTATAATAAAATAAATTAATATCGAGTTTTATCATCCATATATATATATATATATATATATATATATATATATATATATATATACACACATATATATATATATATATATATATATATATATATATATATATATATATATATATAGATGAAGGGGATGAATGTGAGGAATATAAATAATAACATTTCAGTGCTATCGTCTACACAATTTTTTATTTATGTAGATATCACAATACAATTCGCTCTTCATGGTGACATTTACAACATAACTTTTGTGTTGTATCTTTGTAAGGGGACGTACTTTATTTGACAAATTATAATGGTTGCTCAATTCTATTTAAACTGTGAAAGGGAGAAAACGATATTGTGTTATCTTAATTTTGCAAAAGAAAATATATTAGAAGCTATATTATGATGCACGATATAGCTATCACAGAAGATGTATGCACCCCACAGAGGTAGATCATTAATCTTTCCCCTATAAACTAGAGTGACAAGCTGGCCCGCTGCACTGAAGCCGGCGTGGACCACTGGCTGCCATCTACTTGCACGGCAGAACGTGCTGTACTCACTGGCAGGATATATGAAATAGAACTGTTGAGCAACGTAATAAATGTAAACAATTGTCTGCTAAGACAACACAATTAACTTGGATATGTGTCGCTGTGCCCCTAGCACTAGGGCAATTAAGACAGCTCATGATTAATTTCTGGAGTAGGCCAGCAGGGCCAGCTGTTGAATGTTTTGAGTTGGTTCACTGTGTTGGAGTAGGGATTTAAATATTTGTCATAGTGGTTCCGTGGCAATGTGAATAATGGTCCAGAGGGATAGACTGTAGCATGCAGCTTAGTAATTAGGGGGAGGGCTGTGACCCGGATTATATACAACCCAAACACTGGACAGTTCGGTGGTTGACACTGATGTAAGCAACGTTAATCCATTTGGGGACATGTTGGCTACAACAGTCATTGTGAAGTAGCATGTATGGTTATTTCCTGTTGGCCACATGACATTCGAACGGAATCTTGACCTGAAGGTGGAAAGGGAAACTGTGGCCAATTTAAGGAAACCGGTTGTAAACGATGACATCTCTGCTATTTTGTTGTAGTTCGCCTAATTTATTTATAGTGTTATTACTATTGACACAGTATAATTAGTTAGTTGACTATCTTAATATTACTACTTTTCTACCTTTCTACCTTTTCTACTACTGTTGTTGTTAGTAATGTTGGCAGCTCTGTTTTTGTTGTTGTTTTCCCTATTCTCCCATCCACTTTGCATCGTCTGTTTTTTAATCTGTGAAATTGTAATTAATTATATAGGTCTGGGTGTTCTCGCTTATGTCTTTGGATGACGGACTTCAGTTGGTTGATTTTCAAATGACTTTTTTGTAAAACACCACAACAATTGTGGATCTGGTAGTGTGATACTGTATACTAAATATAAGCAGGTTAATTTGTGTCATACTGGCATATTAGAGAGGCAATTGTTTGAACACATTGTACACATTGTACACAATTAAACAACGCTGACTAACTGATGTCAGTAAATAGATAACTATGTAAAAAAACTTGGTGCAGTCCTATGTATATACAAGGACTGCAGTGGCTTTCTGCCGTGCAGTAGCATGACTGTCACCAGCCCATGTTAACTTCAAAGTATCATATGTCAACTGATAGCCGTCGAGCGATCTTGTTCTACTGGTGTGTTTTATTTATATCTATGATGCACCAAAATAAACAGTTCCACTTCTCAACGCGCCCAAAATGTAAACACATAGTGATACATTTAAGAACTTGTCCATTTGGCAATCGCATGTGTTCAATAATTAAAGTATTCTGAAACAAATTCTTTACAACAAGTTTTTCTTATAAACATACGCAATACCTCTTTTGGTTTAGGGCATTCGATTATGAAGAATCCATTTCTGATGTTACATTTTTCAGTTTAATGTCAAGACCAGATGCTGAAGGTCAGCGAAAGGACAAAGTTGTCCTATCGGTGAACAACAAGTGGACATTTCCAAGAAATTATATTTTAGTTTATATATGAATATAAATGGATAATCTCCATTATCGCGTGCCATGCGAAACTCAATTATTCATATCCTAATTGGTATATTGTAATGTTATATATTTTCAGATTGTGCAGCGCATATGCTAGGTTGTTTGGTTATGTATGGATGGATGTAGTAGATCAATTACGTTACATCGCACTGAATGGCAGAAATCAAATATGCACGACTTACCTTTTTCACAAACAGTTCCCACGTATCCCACGGCACAACTGCAGATGTACTTATTCACGGAATCAACACAGGTGCCTCCATTTCGACAAGGATGACTGTTACATTCGTCGATGTCTGGAATAAAAAATATACAGTAGTAAACACTTTGTTCTTTAAAATCATATATCGACTAATTGGTGATTGCAACTGCAGATGTCGTCAGTCGTAAAATAGCTGTAAAATGTATTTCGTTTGTGTAATACAATATATAGGTGTTTGTATTGTTGATAACGTATTTAGTTTGTCAAAGCAATGTGCAGCTTGCGTGAGCGTACAATGAATGATACATTGTTGATGTCAGAAAATAGACATTGCCATGTCACTAAGCATGATTTATTTATCACACAGCCAAGGCCTTCATAGCTTCTGATACTAGTAAACGTGTACCCGTTCCCTCAATCATTGCATGTGCCTCTCTGTTGGCACATTCGTCACAATCTGGAAGGACATTAATAATCTAAAGGGGTCATAATGTTGACAAAAATTGCTGGCACATTCGTTACTGGAAGTGGAACGACAATAACCTATACGGAATTTAGCTTGGTTATTGTTTAGCATTTTTAGTATTATCGTGGAAAATATATGTCAGTTGTTACTTTGACGGCATCACAATCTGTGAGCATTTGAGAAAAGTACCTATTACATGTGCACGCAACGTAGCAATCTTTCGAAAACTATTCTTCAAAGACACATTCATATCTTATAATCTATGTGCGATGACGTTATTCTATTTGTATTTTTTTTAGTTGTAGAAAACACATATGCACGACTTACCCTTTTCACAAGTAACGCCCTCGTAGCCACTTGCACATGTGCATGTATATCGGGCGGCAGAGATAGAGCAATTACCTTGATGCTGACACGGGTTGCTGAAACATCGGTCCGCTGTAATAAAAATAACCATAATGTGTTGATTGTATCTAATGCGTAGACACACACACACACACACACACACACACACACACACACACACACACACACACACACACACACACACACACACACACACACACACACACACACACACACACACACACAAACACACCCACACACACACACACACATATATACATATGTATATTCTTATACGTACGATCGAGAACGAGGCAGTGCACCGCGTTGACGCGATATCGTTCCACACCAAGTAAGACATGTCGGACATAGCTCTGCGATCTCCTCTTCGGGAGAACAAACGGTGTTAAGGGAGCAGAACGGTGTTAGGGGAGCAGAACGGTGTTAGGTGAGCAGAACGGTGTTAGGGGAGCAGAACGGTGTTAAGGGAGCAGAAGAACCGCACCAGATGACGCGCAATTTAAATGTCGCGTGATAACGCAGTAAATTGGCATTGACTGTCAGATGCATGGATTCATTATCGCCCACACCACGCCATGGCACACCCAGACGGACCAGCTGGAGTCGCTCGCTGACCGTTCCACTTCACTTATTCACCATTTGGACTTTTGCGCCCACAACCATCCATCGACCCACGGGTGTCACACCCTGGTTACTGACTTACGCCGTCAAAACAAAAACATTGTTTTGCTTGGACCGAGAAAAACTCGCAAAGATGCCGCCCTCAAAACAAAGCAGCGAAGACATAGCAGAAATGAAAACATCATTACAATTTCTGTGCCACAGCTTTGATGAGATAAATATCTCAAACTAGAAACTACAAGACGCATTGCTAGATATGAAGAAAAGCAACGAATCGATGAACAAGGGAATAGTTCAGCTAGAATCAAAACTACAAGCGAAGGACGACCACATTGAACGATTAGTGAAATCTTTGGACGTATTGTAAATGCACTCAAAGAAAAACAACGTTATAATCAGCCAGCTGGACCTCCAAGCTTGCAGCTACGCCAGAGCGACGAGCGGGAATGACTCTGTGGAGGCAAGTGGCACTGGCAGCCAGAGTGGTGGCGAGTTGTCCGGCCTCAGAAAAAAGTTTGCTGAGTTCGTGAATGAGACCATGGACGTACAGCTTCTGACGAGCGACAGTATTGCCTGTCATGAACTGCCAGGTGGAAAAGACGAACGGGTTAAACCAATATCGTGAGCTTTATAAACAACGCAGTGAAGCGTGACGTCATGATGGGGGAGGAAGAACTTGAAGGGCACACGTATATGCGTGAACGAACAACTTACATAAAAGAATGCTGCCCGTTTCAAGAAGGCGAGGGACCTGAGAAAACATGGAAACATCGACAGCACATGGACGTACAACGGCAAGGTCTTCCTTATAAAGTCCCAATCCGCGTCGCCCAAGGAGATAAAAATGGAAGAGGATCTTCGTCCCTTCCTTTCCTGAGGAATATCGCAGGTATCATTACGATGCTTGGTAAGATGAGGACACTCAGGACAGTATGGGTGACTACCAATGTAAGCAAGCGCGCTGATCAAACGCTTTTTGTTCTTTTATTATTGTGCTCTTTAGTTTATCGAACAATTATGAATTATAAAATACATGCATTTCCTTTTCCTAATGATTTATACTTAATGTCAGATCTTTTGTTACTTTTACTTTTATTAATCGCACGTTGCAAAACTTTATGGCATCACCTATTTGCAGACATTATTAACCGATTAAATGGTTTGCAACTAGGATGCAATTGTCGTTATGCCCTGTGTATAGCCATTGGTGTTATTGCACCTCGATTGTTGTATGTGATTATATATCTTTTTCGCATTATGTATATTAATATGTTATACCAAGTGAAAGCCCAGCCTGTGATGTAGAAATTCTACAAATGCTGATGGACAGTTTAGTCACAATCTGTGTGGATCATGTGATTTGTGAACAAAATTATATGGACTCTCTATTTTACATTTGCATGTGTGTTATCACAAATTCAATAAATAGTTGTACTATTCATGTACACCTTGTATTATTATTATTGCACTTCTTTTATGAACAAAATGATGATCAAATTTAATTAATGTTTAATATGTAATCAAATACTAAACATATTTCCGTAAATTGTGACATGTGTGAGGCAGTTTTTTTATACACGTTGTGCAAACGTAACACTACAAAAATTCAGACTAATACATTGTAAAAATGTAAATTATCTTTGTATATCATGTTGAGAAGTATTTCCGTTTCTGGGAATCAGTGATGATCAACTTGTCTATGAAAATTCTTCTGTCGAAGATACCTATGACCATTATAAATTAATGGATACATGTTCACAATTTAATATAAATTCTTTCAATTACTCAGACTGTTGACCTCACAATTTTGGAAATGACATAGACCCACAAACAAAATTGTACAATAACATATCAAAATAGATACATTTTGTGAAAGCTTAAAACTTAACTTAAGTGATGTTAAATCTATTAAAACAATATTTGTATATGGTGACTTTAACACAGATTTATTAAAACATTATATCTATTATAATACTAAACCGTTCCTAGATACAATGTATAGTTTAGGACGATACAATGTCGGTACACGCGGTCGGCAATTCGTTGACAAATGACGTCGAGGCGTGTTATCGACGTTGTCCGACGTCGGTACCAACATCGAAACAACGTCACTACAACATTATTTTGCCTGATGGGAAAACATCGGATCCATTTAAACTATGACATTACGGTAATGTTATTTTAAAGGATATGTATACACATGTTTGCCAATGTAATGACGAAAGAACGGTGCAGAACTTGTATTCTAAGGACCATACTACTTTATTCCATGAAATTATGGTGGCTTCTATGACAGCGACATTATTGTCTTAATAGGAGATTCCGACCCCAGTTTGTAAATGTTATATGATTGTGGGTTTTTATTTTGGTACAACAAGAATTACTATAAGTGCACACATTTGTATGTATTGTAAACCTTAACGTATAGACTTATAATAGTATGTGAACCTGATATAATATGTGTGTATGTATGCTTGTATAAAAGTACTAACGAAATTGATGTACTTTCAACAAATGTTATACCTACTTGGGGTCAAAAAATATTATGGTTATGGTTATGGTTATGGTTATGTACTGTTTGACTTACCGCGGATCCCAAATACTTCGACTTCACATAGCGTAAGATAACCTGGCTTCGTGCTAGTCTTTCTGATCTTAACGATATTTCCATAGACGCCTAGGACACATGATATGCGCCGTGTCTCGGCTCTCTTTAATGGTCCAGCTACACTGGCACAATTACTAGTATTCCGGCCCAGCTGTACTTCAATCACAAATCCCTTAAGTCGCCACCCTGTCATAAAATACGAACTTTTACAATTCAACCATTATTGATTAGACATTTGTTGACGGTGTTTCACTTACATCATGTGTGTTTAATATGTACTGATATTGTTGCTATGATTCGCCTCTATGGCATATTATACAACTTACAGGCATCGCGTCTTGTGTTAGTTATCAACACGTGCCGTATCTCGTAGACAGTACCGATGTCAACTTGCCACCAATTTCCTATTTTACTCAATGTGTTTGAGCAGCTATGTCTATATGCGTTACTATATCTCTTGCCATCAACGGAAAGCCGTGATATATACCGCCGATATGTTGTTGACTGTTTCGTGGGCTTTCCCAAAGCCACATTGACCGTCCAAGCAACATCGTCAGGTGAGACTAAAAGAACATAACCACATTGTACATATACACGAAGTGAACAATATAGGACACTTTTACAATTATATATATATATATATATATATATATATATATATATGTGTGTGTATGTATACTTATATGTAGTTGTGTTTGTGTGAGTGTTTGTTGTGTATATATATATATATATATATATATATATATATATATATATATATATATATATATAGATATATATATATATATATATATATATATATATATATATATATATATATATATATATATATATATATCTTGTTTTTATAATTGGTGTGCTGTATCTGTCTCTTCTACGCGCACTGGTCCGAAGAAATTAATATTTCATGGAATAAATAGCGCATACTTTGTAAATAAAACTGAATGATCGGAAGGTGCATAAACGAGGAAAGTGGCATCATTTGATGTGACCAGGGTGAGACAGGCTGAGTTGGTGATGAAGGAAATACGACAGTACTAAACCTGGATGAAACATCGAAAGTCAGACGTGAATTATCATTTGACCAGATCATCATACTGTTAGAAAATAGTATGTACATAATAAATGTCAGTTATGATGGGGTGTTCTTTTAGAAGAAGTGAGCGGGCATGGCTGTACGAGATTGCCGTACCTGCTGAGGATTGCTGGGAGAAATAAACGTAAAACACGATTGCTACTTTGAGAGGGAAAAGTACAAAATACCTTAAGATAGAACTGAAAATTAAAAGTGAAAATATCCCGTCATACATTTCTAAATCATTGTTAAACATGGGATTTACAACTATCTAACTTAATCAATCACAGTGATTGTGACATGACCTGTTTACGGTGATTCTCAAGAGTTTCTTGTTCCACTTTCAAATTAAAGTCTTAATCTTATGACTAAGGTGATACTAAAAGGGAGTCACTCCTAAGGTTTAGTGGGCTAAAGTCAACAGTATATACGGTTGGGCATCGCCTGATTTGTTCAATCTTTCCACAATTTAACTAATATTAAACATTGTATTTAAGCTGTCTGACTATTAGATTGTGGGACAATTAGTTCATATGATGTAATTTATTTTTGACAGCTTTGATACATACTACTTTGATATATTTATGTAATATTGTAGGTAAAATTGAAAATGTCACTGCCATCAATAAAAAAACATTATTAGACAAAATATGTTCACAACTACTTAACTAACGCAGTCAATTCGGGCCACTAGTTTCAGTCCAGTTGGTCACCGTTGTCTTACATAGTTTATGTAACTTATCAGCCCATATCCAACAATACAAAATAATCTGCACCAGTCAAATCTTCTTCTGACATGGCATTCTAACTTGAAACTCTAGATCGTTTTATTAATTAGTTACCATTTTAGTTCACAAATCTTTAGGTATTGCACTATCTAAATCAATTCGCATGGCGTCTTTACTGGTTACGTCATGAGAAGTTCTAAAGAACCGTGGGCATTGCTGATGCCTCGAAGGTAATTTCCTTGCTAAAGTTGTTTTAATTCGAATGACATATCTGATGTTGTTGTGATTTCAGAGTGGTACTACAGTAAAACATAATTTATCTTCACGTACTCGCTTGTACGCGGTGGTGTAGTGGTTAGAGTGCCGGACTCCCGACTAGAGGGACCGGGGCTCAAATCCCGGTGCCGACACCTTAGTGGTTCGGTACTGATACTGCCAACGTGTCGAAACTTGGCCAAATTCGTTCAACCTATATCACCTGTCCCTTCCAAACCGCACTGGCCCGCGTGGAACGATAAGCCAACAACACCAACATGCAAAGCACTACAAAGCCATGGGGAAGTGAGAGACCAGAGGAATGTTTCATTACCTTACATAGCGGCCACCTACTATACCATTCTAAGGCAAACAACGGCCAAGCAGGAGTAGGCTTTCTCATTAACATGAAATTGAAAGAAATTGAAAGATCACATAGTGAGTGTAAACAGCATCAGCCCCAGATTAGGAGAAGTTGTTTTGTGCATACCAAGGCGCTACAAACTAAAAATAGTACAAGTATATGCACCAACAACATCATACTCCGACGAAGACATCAATAACTTCTACAACTACGTCGATGAGACGTTAGGGAAACCAAACCACTATACGACAGTAATGGGCGATTTTATTGCTCAAGTTCCAGAAGAACGCAGGTAGGAGATGGACGTGGAAAAGCCCAAATGGTGTAACGAAGACCGATATTGACTACATCCTAACAAACCAGGCCAGACATCGTCAAGACGTAACAGTCATCAACCAAGTCAACATTGGAAGTGACCACAGACTGGTTATGAGCAACATCAAAATGGACGTAGAGATGGAACGGAAAGAAAGTGTTGACCAATAGACCACCAAGAGTAGATGCCATACGAATAGTATAAAAGAAGATCGCATTGCAACTTGAATTGAGAAACCGATTCGAGACACTACAAGAACTACACGACATCGACACCAGGAGCGTAACCATCACATACACGATCAAACAAAGCGCGTCAAGAATACCAAAGGCAGTTAACAAGCCACATAATCCAGGATACCATCACCAACACGAACCCTGATGACGAAACGACGAGAAATGGTGGGAAACTGCGACAATAAACAACGAATAGAGTACGCAGAAATATGCAAGAGCATCAAACAGAAAGCAAGAGGGAACATCAGTAAATACAACCATGAGATCATACGAGAAACGATCATGGCATCAAAGAGCCTGAACAAAGTCAGGGTATGAAGATGAACAAATTGAAGAGAAGGATGCTGATAGAAACCGACACACCGATTTATGTCAACAATACTCAGGTCGAGAACGTTGAAAGTTATATCTACCTGGGGCAGAAATACAGCACCAGAGACAACAAATACAAGGATATTCAAAGACGAATCACGGCCGGATGGACGGCATTCGCCAAGAACCGCGACATATTCAAGATTAACATTGGAACATGCTTCGGGAGACAAATCTACAAGTCGTGCGTTATTCCAGCAGTGACATACGGTGCGGAAACATGGGCACTAACCATCCATGGAAAGAACAAGCTAGCTGCCACAATAACAAATATGGAAAGGAGTATGTTAAACACCACATACCGTGAGAGAAAAACGAACATTTGGGTATTAAAAAAACAAGTTCACAGACGTGATTGAACATGTCAGAAGAGGGATGAGCACATGGGTAGGGCACGTAAGCAGGATACGATATAAACGATGGACACTGCGTATCACTACCTGGAAACCTCAGGAAATGAAAAGACCTAGAGGAAGACCGGCGATTACTGGATGGGTACCATCCGGCAGATGTTAGCGCAACATAGGCAGATGTGGAATCAGCATTCTGATGCCTTCACCCAACCACGGGACACCATGACTGCACAATGATGGTGAGGATGTGTGTGTGTGTGTGTGTGTGTGTGTGTGTGTGCGTGCGTGCGTGCGTGCGTGCGTGCGTGTGTGTGTGTGCGTGCGTGTGTGTGTTTGTTTATTCCATGTACCTTTTACAGTGTTTGTACGTGCTATGACTCGCCTGTTATTGTCGCCATCTTGATTTAGTGAAATGATCACGCCTAATAAAGGTTGACTAGAAATTCGTATTGCAGTTTTAAAACAATGTAATATAATCCCGGTTTACATAAATCGTGAGACCTCTTGTGAACATTTTGTAACTGAACGTTTGAAAAACCGAAGAAAAACGGATTTTTAAAAAGAAAAAAATGTCCTTGCTTTTGTTGTTATCATAATATTATGAGTTCAGGTAGAGCGAGTGAAACATATGCATATATAGGGGTCGTCTTTTACAATGATTTGATTTTGAAAGAAAATATCGAAACATTGTCAAGAAAACACACACACTTCATTATGCTGTTTAGGAACTATAAGATTATTTCAAATCAGTCCTCAGAGTTTATGAATTGTTTTGCTTCTGCCAGTTCAAGTGTGTATAAGTGACGACAAACCCACTGAAGATGGGTTTTGACAACATAACTTGACAAGGCAGCCTACGATTTGGAATGCTACAGTATAGAACAACACGATATGCTTTACGTTTATAAATTGGGCGTTCACCTTTTGAAATAACAGAGACAAAACTGACGTTAGGTAATAATGACACAAAGATAGTGTTGTCGTGTAGGTATTGTTTTTATTGTTCACAATTATATGTATATTGGATTGATTTTTATATGCATTATGTTTATATGTGTATGTATGTGTAAATGTGGTGATGTTTACCTGACATATGTATATTCATATGTGCAATTGTATGCGGCACACCTGCAATTTAGTGGCATGCAAAATACCAGTTTTAACATGCACATTTACGTGACTTTCAAATGTATAACACATTTACAATATGTTTTTGATCAGATTGATATTGGTACATAAAGTTTAATTTTCAGTAGCCAACTAATACAAAGACAATTACAATACTATGCAACAGTAGCCAAATTGAATGGTGAAACACTCATAAAATATCCCTTGTCCACAGTAATAACGAAACTTTCCGACATTGACAACGAGACTGGTTGAGAATGTTTCATTATTTGTTATACGTTTACAACAAGTCACCGATTAGTGATTTGTTATTTGCAAATGGGTCTGTGATATTATGTGTAATACATATTTTCCTAATTGTTCTAGTCTTGTTTTCCTATTATGAGGGTAACATATACTGACTGTGGTAATGTTGCATTATTTATTTATTATTTACTTATTTATTAAAACTCGATATTAATTTATTTTATTATAATTGTCTGTAAATTGCTTAGCCTCCGAGTTACAGTAATGCATCTCTCTCTCTCTCTCTCTCCCTCTCTCTCTCTCTCTCTCTCTCTCTCTCTCTATATATATATATATATATATATATATATATGTATATATGTATATATGTATATATAGGTGGCTAAGCAATATATGAATATTTTAATAAAATAAATAAATAAACGAGTTCTTCATCAATATATATATATATATATATATATATATATATATATATATATATATATATGAAGGGGATGAATGTGAGGAATATGAGTAATAATATTTCAATGCTATCGTCTACACAATGTTTTATTTATGTAGATATCACAAAACAATTCGCACTGCATGGTGACATTTACAATGTAACTTTTGTGTTGTATCTTTGTAAGGGGACGTGCTTTATTTGACCGTTTTCCACAATTTGGGTTGGCAAATTATAATGTTTGCTCAATTCTATTTAATCGGTGAAAGGGAGAAAACAATATTGTGTTATCTTAATTTTGCAAAAGAAAATATCTTAGTAGCTATATTATGATGCACCCACTCCCTAAGTGTACCGCCTTTAAAAGAAAAGCAACACCATTCCTCTCTAGACTATATGGATACACCTAGAACATTTTGTGTACAAAAAGGTGTGATATTAGAGCACTGCAAATATCTAGTAGTACGGAAGAAGGCAAACATATATGTTGAGTGTAATCTACAGTATGAACGACACGCCCCTTCTGGCCGGCCAGGCACGTAAACGATATAGCTATCACAGAAGATGTATGCACCCCACAGAGTTAGATCATTAATCTTTCCCCTATAAACTAGAGTGACAAGCTGGCCCGCTGCACTGAAGCCGCCGTGGACCACTGGCTGCCATCTACTTGCACGGCAGAAAGTGCTGTACTCACTGGCAGGATGTATATAATAGAACTGTAGAGCAACGTAATCAATGTAAAAAAAAGTATGTTAAGACAAAACAATTAACTTGGATATGTGTCGCTGTGCCCCTAGTCTAGTAAGACAGCTCATGATTAATGTCTGGAGTAGGCCAGCAGGGCCAGCTGTTGAATGTTTTGAGTTGGTTCACTGTGATGGAGTAGGGATCTAAATAGTTGTCACTGTGGTTCCTTGGCAATGTGAATAATGGTCCAGTGGGATAGACTGTAGCATCCACCTTAGTAATTAGGGGGAGGGCTGTGACCCGGATTATATACAACCCAAACACTGGACAGTTCGGTGGTTGACAGTGATGTAAGCAACGTTAATTCATTTGGAGACATGCTGGCTACAACAGTCATTGTGAAGTAGCAAGTATGGTTATTTCCTGTTGGCCACACAACTTACGAACGGAATCTTGACCTGAAGGTGGAAAGGGAAACTGTGGCCATTTAAGGAAACCTGTTGTAAACTATGACATATCTCTATTTTGTTGTATTTTGCCTAATTTTATTTATAGTGTTATTACTATTGACACAGCATAATTAGTTAGTTGACTATCTTAATATTACTACTTTTCTACCGTTCTACCTTTTCTACTACTGTTGTTGTTAGTAATGTTGGCAGTTCTGTTTTGTTGTTGTTTTCCCTATTCTCTCATCCACTTTACATGGTCTGTTTTTTAATCTGTGAAATTGTAATTAATTATATAGGTCTGGGTGTTCTCGCTTATGTCTTTGGATGACGGACTTCAGTTGGTAGATTTTCAAATAACTTTTTTGGTAAAACACCACAACAATTGTGGATCTGGTAGAATAACAAATTAAATAGTACTAAGCTGTACTCACACAGTGTGATACTTTATACTAAATATAAGCAGGTTAATTTGTTTCATACTGGCATATTAGAGAGGCAATTGTTTGAACACATTGTACACATTGTGCACAATTAAACAACACTGGCTAACTGATGTCAGTAAATAAATAACGTGATAATTATGTAGAAAATTTGGTGCAGTCCTATGTATATACAAGGACTGCAGTGGCTTTCTGTTGTGCGGTAGCATGACTGTCACCAGCCCATGTTGACTTCAAGGTATCATGTGTCCACTGATAGCGGCCGAGCGATCTTGTTCTACTGGTGTGTTCTATTTATAGCTATGATGCACCCTGATATGAGCTAATGACAATTACAACGCAAACATAGACCTTCACAACAAAATAAACACTTCCACTTCTCAACGCGCCCAAAATGTAAACACATCGTGATACATTTAAGAACTTGTCAATTTGGTAATCGCATGTGTTCAATAGTTAAACTATTCTGAAACACATTCTTTTTAACCAGTTTTTCTTATAAACATACGCAATACCTCTTTTTGTTTAGGGCATTCGATTATGTAGAATCCATTTCTGATGTTACATTTTTCAGTTTAATGTCAAGACCAGATGCTGAAGGTCAGCGAAAGGTCAAAGTGGACCTATCGGCAAACAACAACTGGAAATTTCCAAGAAATTATATTTTAGTTTATATATGAATATAAATGGATAATCTCCATTATCGCGTGCCATGTGAAACTCAATTATTCATATCCTCTCTGGTATATTGTAATGTTATATATTTTCAGATTATGCAGCGCATATGCTAGGTTGTTTGGTTATGTATGGATGGATGTAGTAGATCAATTACGTTACATCGCACTGAATGGCAGAAATCAAATATGCACGAGTTACCTTTTTCACAAACAATTCCCTCGTATCCCACGGCACAACTGCATACGTAGTTATTCACGAAATCAACACAGGTGCCTCCATTTCGACAAGGACCACTGTTACATTCGTCGATGTCTGGAATAAAAATATACAGTAGTAAACACTTTGTTCTTTAAAATCATATATCGACTAATTGATGATTGCAACTGCAGATGTCGTCAATCGAAAAATAGCTGTAAAATGTATTTCGTTTGTGTAATACAATATATAGGTGTTTGCATAGTTGATAACGTATTTAGTTCGTCAAAGCAATGTGCAGCTTGCGTGAGCGTCACTAAGCATGATTTATTTATGACACAGCCAAGGCCTTCATAGCTTCTGATACACGTAAACGTGTACCCTTTCACTCGATCATTGAATTTGCCTCTATGTTGGCACATTCGTCACAATCTCGAAGGAAGTTAATAATCAAAAAATGCTGGCACATTCGTTACTGGATGTGGAATGACAAAATGATGTAAACTGCTTACGTCACTGGCGCATGCACGTTCGAACATCCTATGTCTGTCCAATGGTATTTTGATGTATCCAGTACGTCGCGGATTACTTACGTTACAATCACAATTATTAGCGAAGATTCCGCCAATCCTTTCCTTTTTTAACAATGCGCCAGTGACGTAAACGATTTGGCTTACGTGACTGGTGCATAAGTCTCAAGATGGCAGCGCCTTGGATCTAAGATTAATTAAACATTAAACTATTGCTAATAGTTTATTAACGATCTTTGTGCATAGTTACTAGGCACACCCAATATAGTATACATATGTAAGTTAATACTTTGAACACTGACGCGCAATTTAAATGTCGCATGATAAGGCAGTAAGTTGGTATTGACTGTCAGATGCATGGATGAAGTATCGCCCACACCACGCCATGCCACACCCAGACGGACCAGCTGGAGTCGCTCGCTGACCGTTCCATCTCACTTATTCACCATTTGGAATTTGCGCCCACAGCTACGGGTATCACATCTCAGTCAATTTGTATTCTATCGAACGGATATGCTGCATGCAATTTTAGCAGGCCCAAAATAGTCCATCAGTAGAATGACATGTTTTAGCGTGAGAGCATAGCTGCGCCAGCAGCATTCACACGGACTTCACTGTTATTAGCGCCTAGGCGCCAACACTTGATGCCGAGGAGGATATCAAGGATCAGTTCTACTCCCAACTCGATCACGTCCTAACCGCTGTCCCCATGGAAGACAACCTCATCTTACTGGGGGACTTTAATGTAGGTCGCGACTCCTTCCTGTGAAATAACATCATCGGTATGGAAGGGGTTTGAAAGGCTAACTCAAACGGCGTTCTCCTGTTAAGTAACTGTGCAGATCATAACCTTGTAATTAGTAACATATATTCTGACAGAAAAGTATGTACAAGACGACTTGGATGCACCAACGTATTAAACATTGGCATCTCTTGGACTATGTTATTGTTCGTGCCTTTGACCAAACAAGATATCTGCATTACACGACCAATGCGCGGAACACGTGCATTTCCAACTGGTCATCGCAAAGTGCGATCGCTCATGAACGTTCGCTGTGCCCAAAGGTATCGTAAACATCAAAAACCGAACAAGAAGAAATACAACATAATACCCCTCCAAGATCCATGCACACGAGCAAAACTGCAAGAATCTGTCTCCTCTTGTCTTGTTGATCATCCTTCAGCTGAAACATGTGTTGGACAGCAGTGGGATGCATTTAAATCCGCCACCCACAAAGCATGTACCGAGACAATCGGCCACAACGCACGTAAGCCCCAAGACTAGTTCTGCTTTTGCCAAAATGACAATACTTTTGGCAAAATGACATAGGCAGAGAGAATACCAACACGTCAAAGCTGAGATTCAAAAGAAGATCAGATATATTAAAAACAAGTGGTGGGAAGAGAAAGCCAAAATAAGTCAGGCCTTTGCTGATCAGCATGACCAGCACAACGTCTTCCAAGCAACGAAAGCTATCGATGAGTCGGGCTCAAATAACCACACTCCTCTCCAGTCCCCGGATGGGATACTTCTGAAGGATGATAATGCCTTCGTGATGCTCCTGAACCGAGAAACTGTGATGACAGGACACACTATTCCGTCCATTCCGCACTATCCGGAAAGACCATCGCTAGATAGCCTGCACACCCTGGATGAGGTCCAACGTGCTACAATGCAAATGAATAACCATAAAGCTTGTAAGATCTGGCAAGACAAGCAAATCCCGTCAGATCTGAGAAATGCCAATCTCATTACCATCTACAAAAATGAACTAAATCAGACTGGGGAAAATACTCGTTCTTGTTCTTCTTAACCGCTTGCTCCCGCTATCAGAAGTACCTGAAAGCCAGTGTGGCTTCAGGACATTTCGAGGAACCACGGACATAATCTTTGTGGTCCGGCAAATTCAAGAGAAATGTCTGAAACAAAACAAGGATATTCACATAGCTTTCATTGACCTGACTAAGGCATTCGACTTCACAACAACATAACCACTTCCACTTTTCAATATGCCAAAAATTGATCACATAGTGATACATTTAAGATATTGTCCATTTGGCAGTCGCATGTGTTCAATAGTGAAACTATTATATCCTATGGATGTTTTGGATGTTTTGGACTCATGATATCCTAGAATTAATTAAGCTGGACTGCCGAAATGGCTACAATGAACAACTGTGTTAATTTGCATAAATTCGAGATGGCCACCGGTCAAATGTGAATTTGTGTTTCTTTAGAACCAATTTTTCTTATAAACATATGTAATACCTCTTTTTGGGGAGCAGTTGGGTATGTAGACACCTGCATACACAGGTATGCAGGTCTTGCATTACCTGTGGTGCAGGTTCTTAACAGAACCGAAGGCTATGGGAGCAATCCCTAACCAGAAAACCATGTCATTGTGGCAGCATCAAGTGCGGTTGATGTATGGAACTCGCAACATCTCTCGACCAGTCACTGCAGGGACAAATAGTTTGCGCCTATCTTGGCATGTTGTTGCCGGTGAAAGATCTCTATTTGCTCCCCGAGAGAGTGCCGCTAGTAACTTGCAAAGGCCAGCGGCACTTTAACACATTTTTCTGGCAGCTTCTTTGAAATGTACAAATGCGCGAATCACCATACCGGATCGGCCGTCGCCCGGGTTACCAATGACCGCGCTGCTTGACCTCATCTTCCGTCGAACGTGGAAAATCAGCTAGGAAGAAGAAGAAGAAGAAAACAACTACTGACAATTGCACAATGAAACGTCAGGACTCTCCTCGACCAAGAAGCAGCTGACCGACCAGAAACACGTAATGCACTAGTAGCAATGGAACTTGCCAAATACAACATCGACATTACCGCCCTATGTGAAACAAGGTTCTCAACGACTTGGCATACTCTTTCTTCTGGAGTGGCAAACCCGCAGGAGAAAGAAGGGAGGCCGGAGTGGGCTTTACTATCAAAAAAGGATATCGTCACAAAGCTGACAGTAATGCCACGGCCAGTAAGCGACAGAATCATGACGATGAGACTACCTTTGAGCAAGGACAACTTTGCTACAATTATCAACGTGTACGCTCCAACAATGACAAACCCAGATGGAAACAAGGAGGCTTTCTACGACCAGCTGGTAAGTGTGCTCAGTGGCATCCCCCGTACAGATAAGCTACTGCTGATAGGAGACTTAAATGCGAGGATAGGAACAGACAATGACTAGTGGCCCTTGGTCAGTGGCAAACGTGGGATTGGGAAATGCAATTCCAATGACGAGCTTCTACTGGCTCTGTGCTTCGAGTTCGAACTGATAGTGACAGCAGAAGCCTTCAAGCAGAAGGATGAACACAAGACCAGTTGGGTGCATCCTCGTTCCAAACACTGGCATATGATCGACTTCATCATCATGAGGTGTCGGGATAAGATGGACATCCACAGTACCCGAGCCATGCGTGGAGCTAACTGCTGGACCGATCACCAGATGCTGAGGTCAAAAGTGGCTTTCACAATACAATAAAAGCACAACAGGCAAGGGACAAAAAAGCCGACAAAGCTCAACACAGCGAAACTAGGTACCATCAGCCACAGGGAGAGTTTTGAGCAGGAGATGGACAGTGCCCTCGCCCAATGGGAGTAGAAGGAAAGTTCAACACCAGACGAAGAATGGGCAGCTCTGCAGCAGGTCGTATACAACACAGCTAAGACATTGGAATTGCATTGGCAAGCCAGAGAGAAAACACCAGGACCCCAACGACCAGGATCTACAGACTCTTATGAGCAGAAGAGATCAGGCCCACTAGAGAAAGTTGCAAACCAGGAGAACTAGATCCACCACTGCAGCATACAAAAATTCCTGCAGACTGCTACAAAAACGCACATGTGCACTGAAGACAAACTGGTGGGAAAGGAAGGCAGTGGATCTGCAGAGAGCTGCTGACACAAACGACATGACGTGCTTCTACAGTGAACTGAAGGAAGTGTGTGAACCCAAGAAGAAGGGACTTGTTCACCTGAAATCAACAGATGGAATGGAGACCTTCCCTGATAGCAAGAGAGTTGTGGCAAGATGGAGTGAACACTTCCAGACGCTACTAAACGTCCCTGGCGGCATAAATCATGAAGCTCTGGACAACATCCCGCAGCGCATTACCAAGACAAGCCTCGATAAGATTCCAACCAAGGCTGAGATAGCTAGAGCAATCGCCGGCCTGAAAGATGGCAAAGCACCTGGGGGAGATGGAATTCCTGCTAATGTATGGAAGCACGGAGGAGACAATCTGTTCAGCAGACTGCACCAACTAATCACCAATGCTTGGTAGGTGGGTTCTGTACCAGAATCATGGATGGATGCCAGCATTGTAACCATCTACAAGAAAGGTGATCGAACAGACTGTGGGAACTATAGAGGAATCTCTCTTCTTTCCATAGCAGGCAAGATCTTCGCCAGGATCCTCCTCAATATACTATCTACCCACATAACACCAGGGGTGGTTCCGGAGACACAATGTGGCTTCAGAGGAAACGGGAGCACCGTGGATATGATATTTTGTCTCCGACAGCTACATGAAAAATGCATTGAGGAGGATCGACCACTGTATATGGTATTTGTCGATTTCAGTAAGGGGTTCGATACAGTTGGGAGGACCGGGCTATGGCATCTACTGAGGAAGTATGGATGCCAGAGAAGTTCACAACTATGATCGAGGCTCTACATATCGGAATGATGGCAAAAAGTTAGTGTTGGACGGGAACTCTCGAAATCGTTCAGTGTTACAAAAGGGGTCAAGCAAGGTTGTGTTCTGGCCCCCACGCTCTCTTCTCCATCTTGCTATCAGCAATGCTCGACGAGGCTTTCCGAGACATCGGAGATGGCGTCTATATATACAGTCCAGACAGAGCGCTGACCTATTCAACATCGGACACATCAGAGCGAAGACCAAGACTACTCGGATACTGATGAGAGAGCTGCTATTCGCAGATGACAGTGCACTGGCCGCCCACTTTGCTGAAGAGATGAAGACAATAGTGGATGCTTTCCGATGCGTCAAAGAAGTTTGGCCTGAAGATTAACATCAAGAAGACCGATGTGCTCTACCAACCCAACTCTACAAGAACCCGAGAGGAGGATATCATGGTTGATGGAAACAAGCTTAACTCTGTTCTGGAATTCAACTACATCGGAAGCACTATATCAAGTAATGGATGCACTGACGATTAAATACAGAGGAGGATGGTCAAGGCTAGTGCATATTTCGGCCGACTACGCCATAGACTCTGGAACAACCACGCGGGTTAAAGGCAAGATATACCGTGCAATCGTACGGAACCGAGGCCTGGACAGTGAACAGACGACAGGTGAAAAAGTTCATTTGTAAGCATTTGTAATATTACCATGGAAAGTATTTGTCAGTTGTAACATTGACGGCGTCACCATCTGTGAGCATTTGAGCAAAGTAACTATAACATGTGAAAGCATGTAGCATCTTCCGAAACCTATTCTTGGAAGACACATTTATATCCTACAATCAATGTGCGATGACGTTGTTCTATTTGTGAGTTTCTTCATTTGTAGAAAATACATATGCAAGACTTACCATTTTCACAAGTAATGCCCAAGTAGCCACTGGCACATGTGCATGTGTATCCGCCTGCAGAGTTAGAGCAATTACCTTGATGCTGACACGGGCGGCTGAGACATCGGTCTACTGGAATAGAAATAACCATTAATGTGTTGATTGTATCTAACGCACACACACACACACACACACATATATATATATAATATATATATATATATATATATATATATTATATATATATATATATATATATATATATATATATATATATATATATATATATATGTATATGAAATTATGAATGTTCCCGAATGAAGGACTAAAACACTGCGACATGCAGGCATAACAGGTCCATTATCTAGACCCTGCCAGAATCGGAATCGGAAGTGTTTATTGACCCAATAAAAATATACATAAAGCAATGTACACACAAATTACCTACAGCTCAATTTAAAAAATAAATATTACATTAGTACCGCTGTGCAGCAAACTGCCAAGTAATTAGGTAAGAAAATAACAGAAATATAATTATAACTTATTATATATTGTTACTGTAGGTAAAATAACCAGGGGTCGAGGAGACTGTCACTAAGACCATTTTGGTCGCTCTCGTGACAGCCTTAACTAATTAAGCCTTAATTACATCACAATTAAATATAGTTGACTATTTTAAGCACTTCCAAATAAACACATGTGCATAATACAGCAACACTAGAATGTCATTACTGGTAACAAATGTCACAAATCTCAACTAACAAACAACACAATTAGTACTTTAAGATATTTTGAAAATTAGCAAATGATTACATCTCATAGTCAAATAACACTACTTAGTATATGTACATTTACGGAGGTATACAACAAGAAACACTGTAAATTAGTACGTTGATTGTTATGAATGTCCACATATATAACAGTTTGGTAAAAAGCACAGTGTTTTGTACTTTTATAGAAAGTTATCTTTTGCGTAACTATTAAATCCTCGTAAACTGTGCGTTGTAATTTTGTTTTTAATGCTAAATGTAGTATTATTTATTAGTAAAGGGATATCGTGCCTAATGTATCGCTTGGCAAATTCATGCTTAGCCCTATTTGTATGAATATTGTCATGTAGCCGTCTGTTAAATGTGTGGACTGTTTTATTTAATATAAATGGTAAGTTTTGCAAATATACTGGTAATGTCGTGTGCACATACTTGTTTCAATTCATGCAATTTCATCATATCTGTAACATTAAGAATCTTTAGTTTCTTAAACAACGGCTCAGTGTGTGCATTATATTTTGTTGAACATATTATTCTAATTGCTTTTTTCTGTAGTTTGATTATTCTGTTACAGCTAAAACCCCATACCATTAGGCCATAATTGATGTATGGTAACATTAATGCATTATACAAAGTAACTTTTATATACAGTGGCAAGAATCGTTTTAATTTGTTTAATATGCCTATCAATTGGGAACATTTAATTGACATATTTGTTTATATGAACATCCCAGCTTAGGTTTTCTTGCAAGGTTACCCCAAGAAGATGAACTTTTGGACTCTTTCTATTACGGTTTCATCTATTTTGATGAGGAGATTATTCACTTGTTTATTTCCCAATTTATGTATTATATACTTGGATTTATTTACGTTTAACGACAATTTATTGATTTTCAGCCACTCGTTTATCTTATTTAAATCTGAATTTAAATGATATTCGATATTTTTAGTGGGACATGTGTTAGACAACTGAATTGTTGTAAACAAAGTTGTGTCGTCTGCATACATTATATATTTAAATGTTTCACATGAGTTTGGTAAGTCATTTATATATATTAAGAACAAAAGTGGACCTAAAATAGAACCCTGTGGCACACCAGTGGTAATGGGCAGGGTTTCAGAGATTGAGTCATTGTAAATGACATATTGTTTTCTATTTTTCATATATCTTTCCATTACTTTAGAGCATCAGCATCCATTTAGAGCATCAGCATCCATCCCATAAAATTGTAGTTTACTTAATAATATTGAATGGTCTAGGGTATCAAATGTTTTGATAAGTCTAAAAATATATTAATAGGTGTTTCGTTGGAATTCAGGGCGGCTATTGTTCGGTCGATAACATCCAGAATGGCGTGTTCCGTTGAGTGACCGGATCAAAATCCATACTGGTTATCATTAAAAAGTTGGTGTTTATTAAAAAAAACGAATACATCTGATTATATATAACCTTTTCATTGACCTTTGAGATTACTGGTAGCAGAGATATCGGTCTATAATTACAAAACTATGTTTGATCCTCATTTATAGAGATAGGAATTACTTTCGCAAATTTCATCTTATCTGGAAATATTCCAGTATTTAATATTTGATTTATAAGTAAAGTTAGAGCTTTTATAAGAATATATTTTAAATATTTCAATTTTCAGTTTTAATGTAATACGGTCGCAGCCACTACTAGATTTAGCAGGACAATTTTCAATTATTCTTCATTAATTTCTTGGAATTGGAATAGATTTTCAGAATTTCCGGTTAAGTAGTAACTATAATTTTTATTTTGTTTTCAAGATCCTTACCTATGTTTGTAAAAAAAGGAAAGCAATTTCTACATTAACAGTTATTTTATTATCTCCGTTCTTGAAATAATCAGGTAATGACCCTTTTTAATTGACCTATGTAATATTTCGTTAATGGTTTTCCATGCGTCATTTTTATACGTGTTAAACAGTTGTTCATAGCATGATAGTTTGGCTGCTCTAATACATCTTTTACGGATACTATTATATGTTGGTAAATTTGAAGTTTTTATAACGTGTTCGATAGATGTTGGATTTAAACGTTTAGGTCGATTATGTAGGTTGTCTCTGTATTTTATAAATTTAAGTATACCATTTATTATCCATTGCGAATATTTATGTTTCTTACACTTGATTAATTTGTATGGCATGTGTTTACAGTTTGCCTTTCCACGTACCTCAGTAATAATGTTTTTTTTATTAGGATCAGACAAACTGTTTTTTTCTAATTTCTCCGTTATATTTTAGTTGGTTATTGGACTGGAGCATCGTCAATAAATATGAAATATGGGTGGTGATCTGAGAATTGTTTGATTAGGATACCTGCTGTTGATTCTAGCATTAATTCACTAATTTTGCAAAACAAGTTGTCAATCAGAGTGCCATTCAAGGAAACAAATCTTGTTAGGAATGTTATTTTGGGAAAGAAACCAAACCCTGTTAAGGTGTCGTAAAATTCACTACAATATTCTTTTTCATTGATTTTAAGCAAGTTTATATTAAAGTCTCCTGCAATGATTACTTCAGATTTTTAAAAATTAATCTGTGATAATACTGATGCAAATTCATCAATGAATTGTTTGTAGTCACAATTTAGGACTCGTGGAGGTATGTATATGTTACCAATTATCACAGGTTTGATAAGGCCGCCCCCTGTGACTTCAATAAACTGACCCTCCCAGTTTTTTTTTTTTTATTACTTGCAGTACCTTATATTTATACTGAGATTGAATGTACACAATTACGCCTCCTTTTGTACTACTAGTCTTGCCCAACGAGATGCAAGTATAGTCTTCTAAGTTAATGTTACATAAGTCGTTTTGTTCAGTTAGCCAGCTTTCCTGAATACACATAACACTGAAAGCATCATTAAGTAGCCGCAGTTCTTGTGTGAAAACCTCTATTTCGTTTAATTTAGCATTAATAGATGCTAAAATTAGCATTGTGCTAAATACGCCGAAATTATTTGTTTTTGTATCTATCAATGATTTAAAGTTGTTGGTGTCGTAGTACGATGGAGTTTTCATTATTGGCTAACTATCATTAGCAAAATTTTCATCATCGTTATGATGTAAAACTTTATTTAGGCCATTTCTGTGAATACCTTGATATATTGAACACAATGAGTAGGTGGGGACATACATCACACAGATTGTAGTCTCAAGACAAACCAAAATAAAAATAAAAAAGGCAACTTCACATGAAGTCAAGAACATCATGAGATATTCGTTTGCATTATGAAAATGCAAGATGACCATTCGTGGGAAAGGTATTGCACTTTTAAATGTTTTTTAACACGCCTCTGATTAAAAATAAATGCATTCAATTGACAAAGAAGCGAACATAAATATGTTGCTGTGATAATTTAGAGATACCAGAATATATATCAATCAACATAAATAACTTTTAGTTGACATGAAAATAATTAAGTTGACTGGTTCACTTTAACTAATATTTCGATGAAAAACACAAAATATTAAATTAGTATAATTATAAATATCACGTGTGTGACCATTAGAACAAGAATAGCACCATATATCTATGATATACTTCATAATAAAAATAAAATGCATAGCGATAATTAATAATTAACAAAGTAAAATCAGCCTGATGATATCAGAATTCATAATTAAAATTAAAATGCATACCGATAATTAATAATTTACATAAAATATAATCAGCCTAATGATAACAGACCATCTAGTAATGTCACTGCTTCATAATTAATAATGTATTTGCAAAATATATAATAAAAAACAGAAAAAAATATATAATATAGATAAAACATTCATATGACAGACATTGGTTCTGGTAAACGTTCATATGACGGAGAATGTGAATGTTCCCGATCAAGAGTCACCAAGGCCGGTTTCTGTGTTTAAAGAAGATTATTAATCTCCGCCTCCGTGTTGATGACTTTTATTATGTTTGTCAAAGTCTTTACCACAATCTTGCCATTGTCGTTGATTTTGTGTGTTTTTCATCTGCCTTGTCGCGGCGGCAAGTGCAGCGCGGCGCTGCGTCAAACCTTCATTGACGTAGATTTTTTCGGTGCTGCCGTTTGTATTGCGTAATCGGCTCCTCGCCCAGATCACTCCGTCACGCACCGTAACTTTACTGAATCGCACAATAGGGCGTGCAAGTCTCGCGCGCGAAAACGAGGCTGGGGGCAGTTGGGGGCAGGAGGTCCATATACTCCATGTTAACATATATGACTTTGTTTTGTTTTGGTCGTAATAATCGAACTGCCCCGAAATAGCGTATTTCAATTATATTGTCCGAAGGATTATTACAAGCAGAAGCAGTGGAACATTTTGCCGGTGACAATGATCACGGAAATCATGAATTTTAATACATTATTATGGTGGTTGCCATGGCAATAGCGGCAAGTACTTGTGTTTGGCGATCTTGACTAATAATGAAGTGTGCCAGTTTTCACGCAGTACAACCTGTTTGGGCCAAACGTATACATGTGTTATGATTATGTGCATTTAGCCAACTTGTCAGATATAAGTGCTTATCGAAACCACAACGTACAGCAATGTAAAACGCAAATCCCGTAAGACACATACAGCCTAGCATCGTGTCTATTATCTGCACTACGTAAATCGCTATGTGTCTATGATAGTGTGATAAACTCAATATTAAATCGGACATTTACGATAAGAAACGTATAACACAAGATATTTATGAACTGATTTTCCTAGTATTCATCAGTCGGAAGCTACAACTGTCATCCATCGTTAGAATATTATTCTTGTGTCCAGTCCCCAATTAGTCTCGCTTAGTCCCCAATAAGCTCAAGTCGCGCGGAGTCACGCCATGTATCGTGACCCACTTGCAGGCCCTATTACGACGCGGCGCCGGTCACCAGTGTCACTCCTCTTGCCCAGCATGTGGCTAACAATAATGTCCTCCTGAGACACTGGGGGGGTGCCATTTTGGTATTGATAATCTCGATCACCTTAGCCGTAATGTCCTCTCCCTCCTCAGTCTCAGGAATGCCGCTAAATCTCAAATTGCCCCTACGGGAATACTGTTCCACTCTGTCACATTCACCCTCCAGTCGTTCCACCCTCTCTTCCAGGGCGTTTCTTTCTTTGGTTTTGAACTGGGACGTCAGGTCAGCTATAGTTCGCGTCATTTGTCAAGCTTGTCTGATAGCGCCTGCGGGTACAAAGCTGACCTTAAAGTGTAAGCACCCTCTCGTCATTCAGCAGCTCAACGAACCTCATTGCCATCACCTCAGTGTCACCGACATCACTGTCAGTGACACTGGAGGGCTTTCGTGCTTTTGACATGTTTATTTCTCGAAATTACCTTCCCCACGAAATGTGCGGTCTCACGCCACGGCAGTCATATTGGACCTTCTAGAGAGAATTGCGTCGGCAGTACCCAAAGCCAAGTTATTTGACAGCTACTGCTATCATATTTTAATGTTACTGGCTTCTTGTCTTTCTTCTAAAGCAACCACTAATTGTCACAATTAACGGTATTGTATACTGCACTATTATGTTGAACAATGAAACTCATCAGGGATTTATACTTTCCCCGTTCTTAAACTCCCTACTTATAAATGACCGTATTTCACAACACTCCTCCGTTCAACTTGTGAAGCGCGCAGATAACCCACTTTAGAATGGCTAGTAACGAACTCAGATGAATACGAATGCCGCAATGAAGTGAACAGGCTGTCTTCAAATGAATGCCTCCAAAACTCAGTGCACTCACCCCTCAAGTAGCTATATACAACGATAGATCCAAAAGATAGTTGACAGAATTATCTCCAACAAAATTACCCCCGCTTATCATCTGGTCGTATTATTAAAATCAGGCAAACGTCTTAGTAGTATCAAAAACGTATCAAAAACAAATCGGCTTAGAAATAATGTTTACCCCGTGCCTGATCAGGAGTAAACTATAGAACGTGGCGTTAGAGTCTTTGGAATTTTAGTTTGACTGTTTTCACTACTCTGATGGGTTTGTTCGTTTTCTAACGCTGGTTGGTATTGTCGGACCGTACGCATGTGGAGACCATATTGCGTGAAATACATTTACCTCACCAAATAATTAGCATCATCAATTGATATCGACCTTTAGCAACATGGTATGTAGTGCTTCTTTTACACCAGCACAATTATGTAGGTGTAGCCATGACTGAAAATAAATTTTCGCAACATGCGAATGGAAATTACAATTCAGGTAGGCGTACTTATTTGTCAAATGCAACTTGTCACGTTAGATAAGAAACATATTAAACACCACTGACACTACTATACTACTATATCTTACTACATTCATGTAATCCAGATTTCGAAGTATGAATTAACTGCATGTCCTATTGTAGGTACCATTTAAACACAAGTTTGCAACTACGTCGGACAGATCCCCGATAATATATTTAATATGCCAATTAAAACTATGATTTCATTGTTATAAATGTGTAAGACTTACATTGTAAGCAACGTTTAAAAAAAAAGTTGAGATGTAATTTAAAAAGTACTAAGGTAGAAAATAGGGATATCGTCCGGAAACATGTTGTTGTCGAAACGACTTGTCCACTACATACAACGGAATAGGGATTTACCAATATATTAACTAGCACTGATCTTAGACAAATCGAACATAATTCACAAAAATGCATATTTGAAACACCACTAAGTGTTATCACAAATGATCAATGACATGAGGTAAGTTGATCCATGGCACAACTAATCCCAATTTAACCGGATCAACTTGCACAATATAGCGCACTATAAAATGCATTAACTTGATGGTGTGGCAGGGAAATTTAACTAACTACGAAGGAAATCTACTTTACCAACTGTTTCTTGTTATCTGCAGAATAATGTAAATCTGTATAGTAAACATAACACATATTCACATACCTGTTCCAACACTTTCCACTTTTACCGCCCCAAATTGTTTTAGAGCATTCTTGAGCTGTCCCCTAGCATCAACATCAATTATGTGTGTTTAGATATCAATAGGCAACACCTTTCAGCTAAACTACTCAAGAAACCTAGGGAAGGGGTGGCTCAACTTACCCCATGGATCAACCTACCTCAGTATCCCCTACAACATGAATTAATGAAACAATCGCCTTGCTTTCAAGTATCGTAAACATAAAGAAAACGATCAAGAATAAATACAACATCAAATCCCTCCAAGAATCATGCATACGAGCCAACCTCCAATAATCTCTCTTCTTGTCTTGTTGATCAGCTGAAGCATGTGTTTACCAGCAGTGGGATGCATTTAATCCCGCCACCCACAAAGCATTTGCCGAGACAATCGTCAACATTGGACGTATGCACCATGACTGGTTTGATGAGAATGTTGTGGAGGTTCAGGACCTTCTTGATTGAAAGAGAAACACCTTCTGCATTTGGCAAAATGACAGTACTTCTCAACAGAAGCAGAAAGAACCCAACGCATCAAAGCTGAGACTCAAAAGAATATCAGAGATATTAAAAACAAGTGTTGGGAAGAGAACATTATTCAGGCCACTACCAAAATAAACAACGCAGACATATCTACCAGTTTGCACGCGCTGACTGGGAAAGCCTTAATGTTGACTTTAACACCTTGTCAAATAAAATCAAAACCCAATACAACACAGGTGCATGCACCGAATCACTGTGGGCAACCTTCAAGAATACGCTAACAAAATCTATTGACAAACATATCCCATCAAAACTGAGCTCCAGCCGATGCAACTTCCCATGGTTAAATAGGAAGCTGCATCGACTACTAAAGCGAAAGAGAAGAGTCTAGAAGAAAGCTAAGAAAACAAACAACTGGACAAACTACAAATCCATCCAAACACATGTAGGAGAAGTATGCGTAAAGCCGAATGGGAATACATAAATAATACCATAACCCAAGGACTCCAGACAAACAACTCAAAACCCTTCTGGAAATACATTCACCTTCACCTTCGCCTATCCCGTAGTCTTAGTGGACCGTTGGGGCGCCACAGTGTCATGCCCGTCCATTCCGGGATGTTGTCCTCCCATCTCTTTTTCTGTCTGCCTCGTCTCCGCCCACCTTGCACTGTGCCCTGAAGGATTGTCTTGGCAAGCCCTGAAGATCTTGTTATGTGCCCGTACAATTTCAGTTTGCGACGTTTTACTGTGGTCAAGAGGTCTTCGTGGGGCCCAATGGCTTGCCGGGTTCTGTTTCGCACCTCTTCGTTTGAGATGTGGTCTCTGTAGGTGATGCCGAGGAGCTTTCTGAAGCATCTCATCTCCATGGCCTGTATCCTTCTCTCTGTGTATGCTATTAGTGTCCAAGACTCACAGGCGTACAGGAATATGGACATGACTAGGGAGCGCATCAGTCTCATCTTTGAGCTGAGCGCTATATTCCTGTCATTCCAGATGGTCTTGAGTTTGGCGAGTGCTGCTGTGGCCTGGGCGATCCTGGCGAAAATTTCAGGTTTAGATCCTTCATATGTGATGATTGCTCCTATATATTTGAACCTGTTGACGCAATCTAGTTTCTCGCCGTTGACCCTGATGTCAGTGCTGAAGCCGTTGGTGTTGTTGGTCATCAGTTTGGTCTTTTCTGCACTGATCTGCATGCCGAAGGCTATAGAAGTCTTGTCAAGGCGCTCCACCAAGTCAGCTAGCTCCTCTTCCCTTCCTGCCAGGCCATCTATGTTGTCGGCAAAACGCAAGTTTGTAGTATTCCTGCCACCAATGCTGACTGTCCCTACATGATCATTTAATGCGTCAGTCATAATTCTCTCCAAGAAGATGTTGAAGAGGGTGGGGGAGAGCACATAGCCTTGTCTTACTCCGACGGTGGTTCTGAACCAGTCCCCTATGCTGTTGTTAAGGTAGTAGACTGCGCTGGTGTCCTTCTCATAAAGGTTCTGTATCATTCTGACCAGGTTGGCGTTGATATTGAAATGCCTCATGGTGGCCCATAGTGCTGCATGCCATACCCTGTCGAACGCCTTCTTAAAATACATTAAAAGCAGAAAACAAGACAAGAAAAAGAATGGTTCACTGGTGTGTGACAGCAAGGAGAAGGCTGAGATCCTCGTGGATCAGTTCCAGAGTGTCTTCACCAGAGATGGTGGATCTGCTCGCCACACCTTGACCCTCAACAACACCCAATTATAAGTGATATTAACATTAACAGAGCCGGAGTATGCAAGTTACTCAAAGCCATCAATCCCCACAAAGCATGTGAATTGACCAAATCTCCAATGTAATTTTGAAGAACTGTGCTGACACCCTAGCCCCAGCACTCAGGGACATCTTCCAACGGTCATTAGACACAGCCGTCTTAACCTCAGACTGGCGCACTGCAAACGTGTCGGCATTCTTCAAAAAAGGAGATAAACACATACCATAAAACTATCGTCCCATCTCCCTTACATATGTTCCATGTAAAATCCTTGAACACATCATCTACCTCCACCTTATGACAATTTATATACCGAACTGTTAAAGGATCTATCCCAGCCCTCCCCACTGAAACATTCTTCCGGCCACAAAAAACAAACAAAAGACATATCAAGCCTAAGCACTTCCCAGACCATGTATCCTCAATTTTTTTTCAACAACTAACAACCAACAACACCAGATGTTTCATAGTACATGCAGCCCACTCTGAACAATTTAAGAGTTCGTTCTGTTGTAAAAACAATAGGTGACTGGCATCAACTCAACGAGTCGCAGGTCCAGGCTGAAACCGTAACTGATTTCAGCAGCCTGATCTGCGGCTCAAACACTCAATAACATGCGCACACACCCCCGTCGTATATAATAGCCAATATTGGCTCCTTACGACGTATCCATTCAGATTCAGGCCTTTCCTGATCAGCATGACACGCACAATTTCTTCGAAGCAACAAAGGCTATCTACGAATCGGACTCAAATAACCACAGTCCGCTCCAGGATGGGACACTTCTGAAGGATAACACTGCTATTTAACAACGATGGAGAGAGCACTTTGAGCTGCTCCTGAACCGAGATATCCTGCCAACTCCGGATGAGGTCCAACGTGCTACAATGCAAATGAAAAACCATTATTCATGCGGCCCGGACGGCATCCTTTCGATAAAAAATCTTCAGGTTTGGTGGCGAGAATCTAGCAAGCAAACCATAGAAACTAATATGCAAGACAAGCAAATCCCATCAGATCTCAGAAATGCCAATAAAATAAAAAAAAAGAACTACATCAGACTGTGGGAACTACCCAGGTATTGCCTTCTTTCCATAGCAGGGAAAATACTCGCTCTTGTTCCTATTAACCGCTTGCTCCCGCTGTCAGAAGACCTACTACCTGAAAGCCAGTGTGGCTTCAGGACATTTCGATCAACCACGGACATGATCTTTGTGGCCCGACAAATTCAAGAGAAATGTCAGCAACAAAACAAAGATCTTTTCATTGACTCGGCTAAGGCATTCGAGTCCATCAACCGTGAAGCTCTCTGGAAAGTTTTATCCAGATTTGATTGCCCTGCCAACTTCATCACAATCTTGAGATTGGTGACAGCAACTGTCCTCATAAACGGGACTGAAACATAACCTTTTACCATCCGTACAGGTGAAGCAGGGATGCGTCAGTGCACCGACTCTCTACTTATGTGCCATACTCTTTCTTGTACGTGGCCGCCTTCCGTGTGGAGTTGAAATTGACTACCGACTCGATGGAGACTTAAGTCGTCTCAAGGCCAAAACAAAACTGACAAAGACTGCTGTTATATACCTCCAGTAATGTGCCATTCATGCCCACACAGCAGAAGAGCTTCAGACAAGCCTTGACCTCCTTACAGCATATCAAAGTCTAGGACTCTCCATCAACATAAGAAAAACCAAGGCGGAGAAACGGCTGAGGAGAAAGGAGTGGGAAATGTTTCAACATCTTCACGTCTCCCTTCCATCTGGCACCTCCTGCCCGCACTGCAACAAGATCTGCAGATCAACAATCGGGCTATCGAGTCACCTCAGGACACATGACCGACCATAGGAAGACGTCGTCCTCGTTTCGAGGGACTGCTGCTGCTGCTGATGATATCATGTTTTATACATCATCATAATCATCACATGTGTGTGTGAGTGCGTGTGTGCGCGCGCGCGTGTGTGTGTGTGTGTGTGTGTGTGTGTGTGTGTGTGCGTGTGTGCGTGTGTGCGTGTGTGCGTGTGTGCGTGTGTGCGTGTGGGATGTTCATAGTAGCTCTCTCCAATTCACTTGATGCTGTATAGAAACAACAGTCGTTCTGTATTATGTACATGTGTTCGACTTTCCTGTAACACATAGATATTCTTTTTTACCTATTTACTTGTATAACAATGATATTCAAAGATGGCTGAATGACTTCTGATTAGCCGGCATTCATATTATAATTAGTCTTTCATTATGTGGACGTTCTGCAAAGAAAACACTGACTTCATATTATAACTATTTCTTCCACGCATTGCTGCCAAGAACGTACTTTTCCTGACATATCAACTTCGCATAAGGTCGCGTCATCGGCACACGAATTCTGAACATTCAGTTAGTATAAATATGTTTTAAACGGTTCCCTCTATGGATTTATCTATAATCAGTAGTTAATGTAATAAGGAACAATTTATAAAACACCTACCAGCAAAAGAGAATCGGACATACAACAACAGTACTTGCAGATATATCATCAAGTAACAGTTCATGTTATTCTTTGTCTCAGAGAAGAAACACTGAATCCTGAAACAAAGAAAATAGGTTGTCGTAAACTTAGGTTACACATTTTTAGACACCTGTAAGGCCCAAAATCCAACTCATGGAAAATACAGAAAATGTCATATCTCTGGAACTACTTGACCAACTTCAATGAGGTTAGACTCTATTTTATGGTTTTCAAACATGCCTTGTAATCTGGGATATGTTTCAGGTCGATAATAGGTCAAGGTCATGCAAGAAGGTCAAGGTAAAGGCAATTTTTGATTGGTTTCAAGTCGATTGGAGGTCAAAGTCATGCGGTAAGGTCAAAACAAAGGTCAACGTATTATCAACATTCAATAAAATCAAATTATAACAATTAGATCATATTTTTTTAATTACAGCATAATACTAGAATACAAACGTACAAACACCAAGGAGGTACATCTATGTATATACAAAAGTTCAGGTTCAGGGTCAAAATATGAATACCAGTAAGTAATAAACCAATAGAAGCAATTACCAATAGTGAACTGCACAGCATGTCAAGCAACCTATTTAATTTTTAATGGTTAGATTCTTTACAAATACACATACAACACATCTATCATGGAACATGCCATGTTGAACACTTCGTGAGTTAAATCCGCGGTACACAATCTTCTGATAGTGTCACCCTTGTTCATCCTCCTGCAACAGTCATACATCATCTTCATCTGCTATCATCCTGTAGTCAGGAAGGTTGCAGCAATCAGAATTGTGGCATTTGCAGAGAGCAGAACCGGTAGGTTGTTCTTCTTACATGAGCAGCGACCCTTGCAAGATGTCTTGCAACCACATTTGATCAGTTCCAAGATGGCAACTAGTGCTGGTTTGTAGAGACACCGGACTGGGACATATTCGTCCCCGGCAAGCATCCATCCATTTCCTCTAGTGGCAGTACACATGGGTGAGGTGTTGTATAGCTTTTGTCCCTCGTAGCCACAATGTTGGTGCGTAAGATATGGCGCATCAGTGTTTCTCTCGTCGGAGGAGGCTTCTCGCCCTCCAGATTCCTGGAACAGTTCCCAACGCAAAGCTGGTATGGTAGTTGCACCCCCCGGAGCTGTATACTACACGAGGGGCCGCACTTCTTCGGGCAGCTCCTTGTGGCTTGTGAGCAACCTTCGCCAAGGAGTTGGAAGGCAGAGACGATGGGGTCATCATTGGGCAAGGATAGGTACGAGGTGGTCCAACTCTTCGTTGACATTCCAACAAATTTCCCTCCCCAATTTGCACCTGTGAAGATATGAAAACTAATCAGACCTTGACACTCACACGATCACGAATGTTAATCGATCGATACTTGTCGCCTTTTCCAGTGAGGAAATTGAGCTTGGTGAATGCACCAAGTCGTCCATGAGCCACAAGATCCACCAGCAAGATCAGTATGTTAGTGTCAGTTGACAACACAGCTATGTCTCTCAGAATCACCGATGACATCAATTACATCAAAGGAATCATGGTGTCTGCCTCCTCCTGATTGTTAGTGGACATCGACTCATCCAAGGAGTGGGGTTGATTGATCTGCCCACCACCTTTTCTTCGATCCTTTGTATTCCTCCAGTATGGCATTACCAAGAATGTTGGAAAGAAGAGAGCAGAAGAGAGCAGCTCTTTGAGGGTAATCTTAGCCATGTCCATCTCGTCATGGATCGGAAACTCCATCTCCTTTCTCTGTGCTCGCTTGGCCCTCGTGTTGTTTCAGTGATTGACAGATGTCATAGCAGTCAAATATGATGCGCTCCTCATCGTACGGTTTCAACATCCTTGTAATTCTCTTGACATAGACATCCTTGAAATTGAGATTCTTCTTCATGCTTGGACTGTTTTCATACATCATTGAACTACAGCCATACTGTCAATGATGATAATGGTCATGGGGTTGAATTATGTCATCAATGAGAATGTTGAGGAGGCCATCGTGTGTATCATTTTGTGCTGGTGCCTGGACTGATGATTGTTTACGTGGTGCCTGGATGATTGCCGCGGTTGGTGTATGTGTCTCTCTGTCCGAATGGGATTTGCTCCCTCAACATCATATGTGATGGATACTTTGTCTTTAGGAATGAGGAGTGATCCGAAGATGTGCAGCCCATCGATAAGTTGGTTTTTATCAGTATACACCTCCGGGGATGCAACTACCATACCAGCTTTGCGTTGGTAACTGTTTAGATTCAAGAATCTGGAGGGCGAGAAGCTTCCTCCGACCAGAGCAACACTGATGCCCCATATCTAACACATCAACTTTGTGGCTATGATGGTCAAAAGCTACACAACACCTCACACATGCCTACTGCCCCTGATGTATGCTTGCCGGGGACAAGTATGTCCCAGTCCGGTGCCTCTACAAACCAGCACCAGTTGCCGTCTTGGAACTGATCAAATCTGGTTGCAAGACATCTTGCAAGGGTCACTGCTCATGCAAGAAGTACGACCTCCCCTGCACTGGTCTCTGCAAATGCCACACTTCGCATTGCAGCAACCTTCCTGACTACAGGATGATAGCAGATGAAGATGATGTATGACGGTTGCAGGAGGATGAACAAGGATGAACTATCAGAAGATTGTGTAACACTGGTATAACTCACTAAGTGTTAAACATGGCATGTTCCATGATAGATGTGTTGTATATGCATGTTTAAAGAATATAACCTTCAACATTTTTATTTTCGCCCAAATTTAATCTTATTCAATGTGTTGTCTGTGTATGTCCCTATAGGTGTTTCAGAACAACATAAAATAGGTTGCTTGATATGCAGTACAATTCATTATTGGTAATTACTTCTATTTGATTTTTGGTATTTTGACCTTGAACCTGAACTTCTGTATATATATATATATATATATATATATATATATATATATATATATATATATATTGTTATATATATATATATATATATATATATAAATGGTATAAGGTCAAAATATGAATACAATACATATATATATATATATATATATATATATATATATATATATATATATATGTGTGTGTGTGCCTTTGGTGTTTGTACGTTTGTATTCTAGTATTATGCGGTAATTAAAAAACAATTACATGACCTACTTGTTATAATTTGATTTATTGAATGTTCATCATATGTTGACCTTTGTTTTGACTTAACTGCATGACTTTCGAATTGAAACCAGTCAGAAATGACCTTTACCTTGACCTTCATGCATGTCCTTGACCTACTATCGACCTGAAGCATATTCCAAATCACCAGGCATGTCTGAAAACCATACAATAGTCTATCATCATTGAAGTTGGTCAAGCAGTTCCAGAGATATGCCATTTTCTGTATTTTCCATGAGTGCCGGCGGCCATCTTGGATTGTGGGCCTTACAGATGTCTAAAAAAGTGTAACCTAAGATTTGTGTTTATTTCATACCCAAATAAAGTCAAATCAATCACTATCTCACTTTGGGCATAAGATTCCTACGGAAAATACATCCCAGTCTACACTAATAGTCAGTTCCGGGTATGGATCATGGACACTCGGTAGTTTCCGGAATGATCTCGGAAAAATTCCTGAACGGATGTTTACAATCATCGTAACATTTGCTGTACGAATCGCATGAGACTGATATGTCACTTGGAGCTAAATGTTGATATAATTCAACATGTCAGTCGATGTAAAATGCATAATATACATAATAATATATGTCCATGTGTGATGGAACGGCGAAAATTATCGTGCAACGATTCAGGAACGGATGTTGAAATAATCTGCATTTCACTGTTGCTTGGTATGATACTGACATTTCAGTTAAATATTGATAAAAACATAACATGTTCGTAAATGTGAAAGCATGATATTTACATTATATGTATATTTATATGCGATGGACTGGGTATCATGTTTCCTCGTTGGTGTTGTAGCATAGCTATTACCAACAGAAACCGTGACGAAAACATTATATCAACCTTTACTTATGGTAAACTACTTTTTAGTAATAAGAAATGCCCGTGATATGTAAGCTATAGTTCGTGTATGTCTAACGCTCGATAATAACTCCCCCATGTTAAAGCACACGATTCTGCTTTGCTTTTGATTGAAATAACTCTCCCCAAATGGTGGTTACTGTTTCGTTTTCCGGAAGATAATCATAAGCATATTCAGAGATGTGTCTCACATTGCCGGTAAGAATGACCATGGAAATCATGCATTGTTGGGGTTGTTATTAGCCAATGCAATACCAATACCACGACGATGTCAATGGCATGGTGACGAGCGACAAATTGTGTTTGGTGATCTTAACAATTATGCAAGCTTTTGTTCAATACAAGTTACTGTTAATGATAAATCAAAGAGTCTCGTTGTGTATATTTATATAAATAAATACAAGTAGACAAGTTCTGGTTCCCGTGTAATGAAAAAATAAGCAATAATTGTCCGGCAGTTTAAACTGCCTAGGATATTTAGGAAAGCAAGACAACAATCAGGACGTTTGCATATCTTCTTCGTGGCCAAACAAATCAAAACGTCATCGTCATACTGAACCATGCCATGTTCACATCTGGAAAAAAACTGGATAATTGGCCCAGATGACCTTGATCCTAGACTGTTTCAGAAGGTTGAGGGTTGAGTTTCTGATGGTACCTCTGGAACCGGTGCTAAGAGTTCGATGATTTTAGTGTCGTTTCTAGGGTCATTAGGTGTGCTGATGTGATTGGTGATGTTTTGTAATCGGTTTTGGTTCAAGGGGTAAATGTTAACAACACACACGTGGTTCGGCGTTGTAGTGTAGAATCTTAAAGCGTGGTTGAATTGGTCGAAGATATATATTAAAATTAGTGCTGGTTTGATACCAGGTTTTGTTCGATACCGATCGATACCTGAATTTGTTTCGATACTCGATACTCGATACTTACGTTGTAATTAAGTATAATTTTCACATAGAACACAGTTCCCAGTAGAAGCACAGTATGCAAAAGAAGTAGTGCTGGTTCGATATCAATCGATATATTACTGGTTTGATACCAGAATTCTTCGATACCGATCGATATATTACTGGTTCGATATCAGAATTCTTCGATATAAATCGATACTAGATTTTTAGTCGATACTCGAAATTTACCTTATAAGTGTAATTCAGTACAGTAGAGATCTCCAAAGAAACACTACTATCCACTTAGACTAATGCCACAGAAACACAAAATGTTTCACTTGTAGGGAAATATGTGACAATTTTATAGTCATGCAAACAATGATTAATATGCAATTTTCTATTTATGTAAGTACACAAACAACAGTTTCAATATAATTGATTACTGTTGTAAAACTAAAAGGTAATTGTAATATAATATTAAAACAATAAAGACAACTGCAATAAAATACCTAGGGACAAATTAATTAATTAATTGCACTGAATTATTTTATATTAATAACAGTACTTCACCCCAGCTGTTTGTAAATACACTTTAATATAGCAGCTTAATTTCAAGTCAATGTGTCTCCTAAAATGACCATCAACAAATACAGCTGAAACAAATGAAACATACAAATAATATGTTATTATTATATAAAAAACACCTATCACTTATAATAGTGTCATTGCCAGCACAGCTGAACCCTCACTGTTATAACTTTTTTTATTATTAATTCTATCATAAAGATAATTGTGATTTAGCATCAAAACTGTATAGATGATTACAATAAAATAACACTAATTAATAATTGAAAAAATATTAATTTAAATTACAATTGTACTTCCCAGTTCACACCAATATTTTTTTAAATATAAAACTTAAATTACCACGTTATCAAGTACACATAACAAGCCCCATTATGTTTTTGCAACTGTTTTCACGAACAGGTCAGTTTCTTCCTCTACCTCTGGCTCTGCCAGTGGTGAACCTATTTGTCCAGTGCCAGTGTCACAGTGGCAGTAGATGCAGTAAGCGAATCGTCACGTCGTATATGTCACTTCTTGACGCTGTGGCCGCAGTTACTTAGTAGATTCGGCAATCGATGGCGATTCGCTTCGATTGTAACTTGATGTCCACTGCTTGCTCATTGTCGAATATTTCGAAAGAACACGTTCTCGAGTCAACGGCAATGCGACGTTGTCCACAACGTCAACGTCGACGACGTCGACATGCCGTACGCTGAAAGTTGATCATCACGTTTTGATAGCTTCTTGATTGGTGACATGTTTCGTCAAATTCGATGTATTTCCCCCACTATCTTTGAGACGTTTCTAGCATAGCAGACAGTCTTTGTTGGAAGAGTGCCAAATTAGCGATGAACGTTCAACATGTTGTCGTTCGTCTTGGTTGTGGGCGTCGTGTACGGCAAATGGTGGCGCCACCAAACAACAAAACAGCGCCACCAAACGGAACCCGGATAAACAAAGCCTCCGCATCGCGTTCGAATAATTATTTATATTAACAATATTATTATTAAACTAGTTTCATAAATACTAGTGCGTGCAATAAACACTCTATAAAAATGCTATTGGATGTGTGTTTTTGTACGCGTAACCGTAAGTAAAGTAGGGAGAAAGATGGCATGGTAGTGCCACCAAGCGAGAGCGTCACGTACGATCCTTGGTTTGGATAACGAGGCTAAGCGAAGTCTGACCTAGGCTACGATCGCTCACAGAAAACAGTTATTATACAAACTAACTCTACAATAAAGTTTTAGAAAACAATTCACATTTTATGTTATATTATTTTTAAACAACCACGCCTGAGTCAATTTAGGCTGCGAAGCGCTGTAGTGATAGCTCCCGTAAACAACGTCGTCATCAACAACGATGTTGCGTCTTCGCATCGACATCGTCGAATGGACTCGATGTCAAGTATCGAAATATCGAAGGTATCGAAGGTATCGAAGGTATCGAAGGTATCGAAGGTATCGAAGGTATCGAAGGTATCGAAGGTATCGAAGGTATCGAAGGTATCGAAGGTATCGAAGATATCGAAGGTATCGAAGGTATCGAAGGTATCGAAGGTATCGAAGGTATCGAAGGTATCGTAGGTATCGAAGGTATCGAAGGTATCGTAGGTATCGTAGGTATCGAAAGTATCGAAGGTATCGAACAGTGGGCGTTCGATACCAAAAGTATCAAAGTATCGCGATACCACTAAATATCGGTATCGAACTTTCGCAAGTATCGCGATACTTCGATATATCGAACCAGCACTAATTAAAATGTAGAAGTATTTTGCATGTTGCACTGTCTTAGCGGTGCGGTGTATTATTTAAAGAAGGATTAACCAAACGTTGTAGCAGTTGATGTACCAACTCGAGTACTGGTAATATTACTCTTAATAATAACACAAACAGGAATATGTATACTAGGCAGTTGACACATTGACACAGACAATACACAATAGGTTAAAGTCATCTTTAAAAAGAAATGTCATTAATGGTTCACATTCGGATGTGCCATTATATAATGAATATAATTGATCCATTACAACAACATGTATGCGGAATTACAAACAATTCAGTTCATGAATTGCCCTTAATTAGGTCATATTTCAACAAAATAGGTCACCTGTCAGCAAAATTCATTTATCTAGGTCACGCCAAGATTATCTCTAGGTGACGTGATATGAGGGTCAACACTTGGTTATTAACATTTGATTTTACATCAATACCTTTATTATAACACATTATGTAACGGTTGCTTTTATTGTATGGCAATTGGTGGCAGCACAAATTTCAGGTTACACAAAATGGATATGAAGGCTATGGACACAATGCCAATGGCCTGTTTTTCTTACTCGAAAAGGTCGAATAACTTTGTTAATACCAAGCTATTGAAACAAATCAAACAAATATTGTAAACTACATAGCAAACACCATCACATATTATATTATTATATGACAAATTTGAAAATGTTGTTGATGCACCTAGTCCTAGTACACATTTAAGTATTTCATTAATAAACCATAGATAATGCGGACTGTACCCATATATCACAACAGTCTTTTCTGGATGTCCCGTCAACCCAGATGTGTAGTTCGAATGTCGAGTATATTCTGTCGAAATGTTATAATTTCATCAAAACGAATTAAAACATATGCACAAACGAACAAGCATGTCACAGTGAATGATTGATATCGCTGCATTTCCGTGAATTAGACTGAGGAGCAAATAAAATCTAATTAATTAATCCTGAGTAGCAACAAACTAATTATGCAGCTTTAACTTTAAGTCTAGTTGAAATGTTACAATATTGTTTGATTGATAATGTATCGTTGTAATAAAATGCTAAATCAAATTTCCACGAACCCATCTATATGCACAATTCAAAATAAATACACTTTCACAATACCTGTTCTTTACTCAACAAGACCTTGTAACTATTATTGAAAGTGGTAATTTATAATTGCACAAATTCGACAACATCATACTAAGCACACTCGGATATAGTTGCGTGTAACATAATTCGAAAACGACACGTGACCCACGCTGTTTTGAAAATAGTATACCCAGTGAAATATTAAACAGCTGCGGTGACGGACGTGTAACTAATCGTACTGACCACGTGCGCTTGAGTCGTTTAAGATTATACTAGGTCCTATCTCCACGTAGTACTGACCCCTCTCTCATATCGTAAAATAATGCACTTCACACAATCCCCATTGCAAAGTTACTTTAAATACTTTAAATATATTTATATTTTTAATTATACAACTCGCCAAAACGTTGTGAATTCATACATTCATTGCTGTGTTTTTTTCTGAGTAGGCCTACTGACCATCCAACAAAAGTGGACAGCATGGTCAACCAGCTGATAGCTATTCTTATATAAGAAGCAAACATAGAGGTATTGTTAGAGTCAGTTATGGTAAGCTAGGGTTATGGTTAATTAAGGCTATGAGAAAGGTTGGTTGGAGTTATCTGAGTTAGGATTAGGGTTAATATAAGTGTTAGATTTAGGGTTACTAGGGTTACTGTTAGTTATTATTATGGTTACTAGTTTTAATTAAAGTTAGCTAGAGCTAGCTTTACTTATATGAATCGCCAAGTGGCGCACGGCAGTGACTTTCCAACAGAAATATGTATATTATTGTCGGTTCATACGTGTATCGCAAAATCAGATGTAAAATCGTACGTGTATCATATAGTCGGAGTCACTCGTGCGAGGCACTCGTACGAGTGACTGAAAACAGGTTACTAAGTGAATGACACTGGTGGCAGTGTTAGTGTGTCTGTGTCATGTGACTGCCAGTGAATTATTTTTGAATGTCTAATTAAATACAACATATACATTCATGACCTAACATTTGAACTAGGTAAAAATCGTCCGTACACTATTTTAATACACCTGATAAGTAATAGCTTATGAGATAGTTCTACAAAAGACTACATGACACAGAAAGTTATAATGTGCTGTGAGTGCAGACAGGAAACATTGTTTTTGACTAAGTCACCATGGCGTCTTTTAGGAGCTTTTGATTCTGCCAGATTTAAGCCTGATGATGTCCCTCGCACTGCAGCACCCTCACCGGGAGCAATAGAAAATGTGTATGACCGCGTTATCACGGAGTAAACGTTGTAGCTTCATCGACTTTTTGGGTCAGAAGTTGTTCATTTTTAAAGAATTATAATAACGTACCATCTTTGCATATGTACAGATTCATAATTAAGGCAACCAGACGTGCCATATTTCTTACATTTGCACATATGTATGTCTAAATACCAAATATGTACAATGTGGGTGTAATGTATGTGTGTTTAGCTCATAATCAGAGTATGAAAACTCTCCCGCAAGTTATATTTTGAATAAATCATGATGTTTATCAACTTGCTGCACATTAAACATGCACTCTATTTATGTTATAATTGTAGTTATGTAATCTCCATATTATAGAGAACAATTCCACACAATTTCACTGGCTAAAGAGTGCAGAAGATACTGACTAGTGAAATGTGAATAACATTATTTATTTTTAACATGCTGTCGAACAAAGTCCCAACTTTCAAACTGCTGTAACTTGAAAACTAGTTAACCTAGAACGCTCACATTTTGGATTCTTGCTAATCTTGCCAAAGGATCTCACTGGTGTCTGGTCTATTCAAATATCTAAGCGATGACGGCAACCCCATTGGTTGCGTTCACACGGAATGACCCATCTGTAAATGTATATTCACTCTACAAATCACGATCTTAAATTTCAGCTAGGTCCAACATCGTCTCATACCTTACGTAACGCTTTTATAGCCTATTTTAATCCACATGATCATGCACGGATTTGCGTGACACGTTCTGGTCTTGGCATAGTCAAAGGACATGCACACTGCACACAGAACACACGATTTTTGGCCATGTTTGTATAAATTTCATGTAATGTATATTAAAGATTTAGCACATAAATATTGAATGCATTCTGTGATTAGAGTACACGAAAACAGGATATATACTAATGACACATGTAATATAGGGTATTAATAAACTATAAAATAAAAATAATATATATATATATATATATATATATATATATATATATATATATATATATATATACACACATATATACATATATACATATATATATATATATATAATAATATACTACATACACACAAGTGATAGTGAATGCTCTCTTGTTTTTCAGTAAAGGCTGAAATGTCCGTGACGCGTAAACAAGATCACAAATTGATATGATGGACTATCTATTTTGCACGAATACTTCACCGGTTCCAACCTATATTGATTGCTCTTGGTGTGAACATTTATTTGAGTGTTGGTCCTCATTTAAAATACATTTTGATGATATGATACAAAATAAAATAATGTAACATTACTAAAGTTGGGACTATGTCCAATACTTAACTATATCCAATGTTCATTTTTTTCATTGTTGTACAATACAGTTGAAGTTCATATCTGGTGCTTAACGAACCTGTTGCTCATTATGTTAATCATGTTGAAAGTCCACTGTGCCTAGCGATATGGTTCAAAAATATCCAGTTTATGTATGTATACTCACAATAGATAATGACACAGCTATTTCCAAAATCCGTGGTAGTAACAAACTGCCCCCAGCCCATTCACTTGGCCGCACTGTGGCTAACTTGTCAATTTTGACCTTCTAGTGACTTTTTAGAAACAGTGTGCTTCAATATTCATAAAAGGCAGTCTTTAAAGCTGCTCCCTACACTCGTTTGCTAATCGCAAAAAACGATTCTTTTATGACCAGATGTGTAATGTGGTAATAGTTTAAAGGGAACCAAAAGGGAAATATTAAGTGCTATGCACGTGAAAGAGCTAATACAAAGCAACCATTCTGAACGGTAATCACATTTTTAACGTCAGTGGTTTATTAGTAAAATAATTCAAAAGTGGATAATTTTACTGAAATCATCGCTTCATAGAGGCTTCCATGATGCGCCTCTTCCTGTTGTCTGACCGTGGTCTGACCACTCAGCACGCAGAACCGGCCTTAAAGTCACGTGTCCGATTGCGTGCGTCAATGCTATCGCCGTTGTAAACACAATGTTGTAAGATACGCGAACTTCGAAGAAGGACATCCGTTCGATGAACGTTGCTTCGAATAGGATGTTTCTCACCGTATATACTGGGTCAAGATCCGCAGAAACGTCGGCGACGTCGAGTTTTCAAGTATGGAGCTGTGCAAACGATATTAGCGCGATATTTAATCACCAACGATAGTCGTCGAAACGGGTTACCGGTCGAATCCTTCCGTCGCCGTAGCCAAGTCATCAAAGCGCGCAAGAAGGTTAGTAAATATTATTAAGTCTTCTGTATCTAAATTATTTTAATCTTGTACCATTAGACACATTGCGATGTCTGTCGAGATGACTTATGTACATACTGATATTGTTCGTAAACGTCCACCACAGTTAACGTTCTAGAAGGTATGTACACGGGATCATGGAGCCGCTAACTAGGTCCAAGCGAGTTAGGCCGTCCGATATTGTTATTCATTATTATTTGTTTTATTTTATCCTACTTTGAATGGTATATATCACGTTTGCATGAACAGAGGCATAAAAATAAGGTAAAGCTACGTGTCAATAACACAACAAAACAGCTGAATTAATGCAAGCCAGATAGTAGACGTCATAGACAGTCAATCCGCATGAACGATAATATAGGCACTTTGATATCACTCGCTAAATAACTTCAAAAGTACTGCCTTTCGAGTTTCGTAGCTACGCATGCAGTTCCTATTTTCAGGTTGACCGCTCTGAAAGTGCCAACATGACTGCTATATTTTTCAGTAAACATATTATTCAAACATAAAAAATAGCATTGTGAATGTTGTTTTCAATCATTCATGTTATTTGTTCAGTGAGAGAACAAATTACAAATTCTGTGTGCTGTATCAGTTCAGATACTCATACAACATTGATACTAGGACATGTTACAGGCTTACAGTAAATGATGAATAATTAGCTATGATGAGACATAACTTATGTACTGTAAAAAAAATCACTTTGCAAATTTGCAATATTACTGCCTTTATTGGTAGTTTCTTGAAATATTGGGGACACACTGAGCAAACAGGAAGAAATATTAACAGACTAGCATAATATACTAGATGGAACGTGGACTTGTAGATATCCCACAAGATCACTCTATCCAATACAACACTAGATCTTTGGGTAAACACTCGGTAAACATTTGGAACCAGTTTCTTCTCCACCACAATGAGTGGAATTCTCTACCCTCAACCATTGTGTCGTGCAAATCACTAATGTAATTAAAAAAAATTAATCCAATGTTTTAGCAAGTAAGTCAGATGATCCACCATGCACATTAGCGTGATGTCTCAATATGACATTTTGCCAGTTAACAATATACCAGAGATGGAGTGAGTACAATACAAATGTACTCGAGTACGAGTACGATTACTTTGAACATGCATGAGTACGAGTACTCAGAAAACAAATGTACTCGAGTACAAGTACGATTACTTTACAATATACTCGAGTACGAGTACGATTACTTTCAACGTAATCATGATTACTTTCATGATTACTTTCATGATTACTTTCATGAATATCCTGTTTCTAACATAAAGGCGACTTTCATGGAATCCCTAGGTGTCATTCTTGTTCTGTTGTTGTGTCACTAATGTTCTAACTAATTACTGCTATCCACTATCCAGATGTTATTGTTATTAATAATTAGACGACTTTCTCAGGTATTGGATGAATCATTTAATGCTGGATTAATAATTTAATTTATGGTTTCTGAATCAAATACACATAGGAGGCATTTAAAAATTTCAAATACACATGATCAAATACATTACAATTACAACACTTCAAAACCAGGCGGGCATATTCAAAAGAGCAGTATATCAGATGGGTCCAGACATGGGGTCAAATACATTTGTATTTGAAAGTATTTAAATACTTTTTAAAGTATTTGTATTTGATGTTTAGGAATTAAAAGTATTTGTATTTAAATACTTTCCAAATTTTTAAAAAAATTTCTGTACTCTTCCATGACCCGTTCCATCCTTACAGTCCCATTTGCTTTCTTGATAAATGTATCTAGCCTAATCCTGTCCTGGTTGTTGATATTGCCATTTCCAACACACTGCACCAAAGTAAAGGACACTCTTCACTATTACACTGTAACATATATGCTGCTTATTTGGCGCAGATTGAATGATTTTTTTCATATAAAAACATAGTAAATTCAAACAGTCAATATTTAGCACTACGGCATGTCCTGTTTTTTTTGGGATGGAACCATGGCTCTAGCAAGAACGTCCGGCCAAGTCCTAGGAACCCTGACAACATGGCTTTTTTCTGTTCAGGACGCAAGAAAGGGCTGCGAAACATACAGCTGTATGTTTACCTGCAGATCCACCAGCCCATGGCAGACAAAAAAAATGGTGAATTACATCTTTGTCAGAACTCTGGCCGGCCGCTGCCCACAATGACTGTCCATGTCGGAATTGCAGTCCTTGGGACAGATATGCCCAAGCTAATGAAACAAGATCTGCTTGTGTCAAAAACGTTATTTTCATAAATTTGTAAGGGCAGCAGTCAACAAGTGCTGAGTGTTATCCCTATCTTGTTCTCCGCTGAGAGCACGGAAGTTCCATCTTATGGCGGGTATACACTGGTATGACCTCTGTACCCTTCGACCAAGCCTGCCATGGATCCACCAGGTAAAACTTTTGTATATGGCCGACTTGGACCCCTGAAATAAAATAAGGCCTAAATAAATATATAAACTATGTACAGTGGCGCAGTGGTTTAAAGCTTTGGACTCGGCTTCAGACTCTCAACTAGAGAACAAACCCATGTGGTGCTGTGTCGAACCTTGGGCAAGTCTGTTCACCCGTCATTGCTCCAATTCACTCAGCTGTGTAAACAAGTAACTGGCTATAACATGGTGGATTTTTGTACAAAACCCTTTTATTAATTAATTACAGCTTGGCTGGATGCTTCCCACAGTCATGAGATGGTTTTTAAATTAAGTAGGTCTGCCAGGGAGTAAAGTATAAACCACTTTGACAAGGACAATGCTAAGCAGACATTGGGTCAAATACATTGACATTTATTTAAATAAAAATACTCTTGAGGGATCCAAATACTTTTTATTCCTAAACATCAATTACAGATACTTAAAAGTATTTAAATATTTTCAAATACAAATGTATTTGCCCCCATGTTTAGGATTGGATACCGCACTATATAAGAACTGTGTTGACAGGTGACATATGAAAAAGGAGGTAACTCAATCCATTATCATTGTAGAATACATGTTGTGTTTTTATAAAATATTGGAACGGTTTTTTTGTTCTGACATAGTGGACAACTGGGCATGCTACTCGAAATATTCTAGAATGATCCTAAATCAGTTACTGTTAAACATTAATTGTTGGGTATATTTCTACTATGAATAATTTTGGTGTTTTATTGTATGAAATATCATTTGTATTATATAAATTTGTATCATGTTAGTTTGCTTGGTGTTCTGGTTTTTCTAATGTTATTTTCATTGTCAATAAATTGTGAGCAACACATTTCACTGTTTATAATACATGAACATATACTTTCATTTTTGTTGGCAGATACATGTGAAAGGGCTAACCGGTTAATTTGGAAGCACTTCTGCTCCCAAAAACAGAATATAAAATCCATGGCCATTTGTAATATATCATGGCACATCTGAAACAGAACCAGATGTTTAAATTAGTTTTTTATGAATTAGAAATATTAGTAGCACAATGTGGAACCTGAGGCTACTATTATGGTTACCTCGCCACTATTATGGTTACTTTGACAACAAAGTTACATTGCAATTAAGATCACCCAGAATATACATAAATATATCCACATATGTTAAGTTTAGAATATTTGTTCTGCTTTTTTCTTTTACCCAGTTCAAATTGTTATATTTAATAGAGACATTCCACTGTACATATATTTCAGCTAAAAAACAACTATTATTCAGCATGAAGTCGATTTCATAAAGAACATGGGTGGTGATTTTTTTATTTAGCCCTCCAGAATTATGCTCCAAACTTTCCCTTTAAATATACCACGCCTATTAAAAGAACAATCAATATTACACCACATAGTTAGATAATTAATCTTTCCCCTATATGGCTATAGTTCGATCTACTGGTGTGTTCTATTTATATCTTGATTGAAAACATCTGTTTCATAGCCGCACATGTCATGCTATATCAATAATACAAAAGCATGCCACAGTCGCTATTTTAAAATAATAATTCCAGTATTTGAAAAACAACAATTAATCTGCATTTTTGTCACAGTTGTGGGCAATTTGGAAAATTCCTGAAAACAGTTTTAAGCTAGGGCGAAGGACCGAGCCTGTCACTCTGTGTGGGTGTCAGGCTGACATAAATCGCAGAGCCTGCCATGACCCCATATGATATTTGTTTCAAATTGGGAAACCTCACGTTGTGTATAACATATCCGACACTACACCACTGATTTGGAGAATAATACACGGCATGGCTGTGACTAAGAAGAAACTCGCCGAATCCCGGGATCGAATGCGAGGCCATCAAAATACCTGTCAGTGTTTCGAAGTTTCAGCGAGTTTCGACCACTTGTCAATGTCGCCTCGGCTTGTTACTCGGCTCTGCATTTCGGCTTCCGGCGGGTCTTCTTTACCAGGTTTACCAGCGCGTTCAGTTCTATCTTGAAAATGCAACCGAAATTCAGCGAGTGATATCAAAGTGCCTATATTATCGTTCATGCGGATTGACTATGACGTCTGTCTGGCTTGCATTCAGCTGTTTTGGTGTGTTATTGACATGTAGCTTTACCTTAGTTTTATGCCTCTGTTCATGCAAACGTGGTATATACAATTCAAAGTAGGATAAAATAAAACAAATAATAATGAATAACAATATCGGACGGCCTAACTCGCTTGGACCTAGTTAGCGGCTCCATGATCCCGTGTACATACCTTCTAGAACGTTAACTGTGGTGGACGTTTACGAACAATATCAGTATGTACATAAGTCATCTCGACAGACATCGCAATGTGTCTAATGGTACAAGATTCAAATAATTTAGATACAGAAGACTTAATAATATTTACTAACCTTCTTGCGCGCTTTGATGACTTGGCTACGGCGACGGAAGGATTCGACCGGTAACCCGTTTCGACGACTATCGTTGGTGATTAAATATCGCGCTAATATCGTTTGCACAGCTCCATACTTGAAAACTCGACGTCGCCGACGTTTCTGCGGATCTTGACCCAGTATATACGGTGAGAAACATCCTATTCGAAGCAACGTTCTTCGAACGGATGTCCTTCTTCGAAGTTCGCGTATCTTACAACATTGTGTTTACAACGGCGATAGCATTGACGCACGCAATCGGACACGTGACTTTAAGGCCGGTTCTGCGTGCTGAGTGGTCAGACCACGGTCAGACAACAGGAAGAGGCGCATCATGGACGCCTCTATGAAGCCGATGATTTCAGTAAAATTATCCACTTTGGAATTATTTTACTAATAAACCACTGACGTTAAAAATGTGATTACCGTTCAGAATGGTTGCTTTGTATTAGCTCTTTCACGTGCATAGCACTTAATATTTCTATTGTCAATAATAAAGGCAACTCAGTATCTGTCACTCCTGTCAGCTGTCAAATTAAGATCTTAGTGAGTGTATGTCATCTGCCAGAAAACTTCTGTACTCTATCCATGACCCGTTCCATCCTTGGCCGTCCCACAATGCTTTCCTTTGTCGGAATTGCAGTCCTTGGTACAGATATGCCCAAGCTAATGAAACAAGATCTGCTGGTGTCAAGAGTCAGTTGATTTGTTCATAATCAATCCAACTGCTTATTTACAAATCAACTGATAATTTGTAAGGGCAGCAGTCAACAAGTGCTGAGTGTTATCCCATATCTTGTTCTCCGCTGAGAGCACAGAAGTTCCATCTTATGGCTGGTATACACTGGTATGACTCTCTGTACCCTTCGACCAAGCCTGCCATGGATCCACCAGGTAAAACTCTCTGTATATGGCCGACTTGGACACCTGAAATAAAATAAGGCCTAAATAAATATATCAACTATGTACAGTGGCGCAGTGGTTTAAAGCTTTGGACTCGGCTTCAGACTCTCAACTACGAGAACGAAACCATGTGGTGCTGTGTCGAACCTTGGGCAAGTCTGTTCACCCGTCATTGCTCCAATTCACTCAGCTGTGTAAACAAGTAACTGGCTATAGACGATGGTGGATATTTGTACACAAACCGTCTTGATTAATTAATTACAGCTTGGCTGGATGCTTCCCACAGTCATGAGATGGTGTTTAATTAAGTAGGTCTGCCAGGGAGTAAAGTGTAAAGCACTTTGACAAGGACAATGCTAAGCAGACATTGGGTCAAATACATTGACATTTATTTAAATACAAATACTCTTGAGGGATCCAAATACTTTTTATTCCTAAACATCAATTACAGATACTTAAAAAGTATTTAAATACTTTCAAATACAAATGTATTTGCCCCCATGTTTGAGGATTGGATACCGCACTATATAAGAACTGTGTTGACAGGTGACATATGAAAATGGAGGTAACTCAATCCATTATCATTGTAGAATACATGTTGTGTTTTTATAAAATCATTGGAACGTTTTTTTAGTTCTGACATAGTGGACAACTGGGCATGCTACTCGAAATGTTCTAGAATGATCCTAAATCAGTTACTGTTAAACATTAATTGTTGGGTATATTTCTACTATAGAATAATGTGTGGTGTTTTCATTGTATGAAATATCATTTGTATTATATAAATGTTGTATCATGTTAGTTTGCTTGGTGTTCTGGTTGCTCTAATGTTATTTTCATTGTCAATAAATTGTGAGCAACACATTTCACTGTTTATAATACATGAACATATACTTACATTTTTGTTGGCAGATACATGTGAAAGTTGTCTAACCGGTTACATTTGGAAGCACTGTCTGCTCCAAACACAGAATATAAAATCCATGGCCATTTGTAATATATCATGGCACATCTGAAACAGAACCAGATGTTTAAATTAGTTTTTCATGAATTAGAAATATTAGTAGCACAATGTGGAACCTGACGGCTACTATTATGGTTACCTCGCCACTATTATGGTTACCTCGACAACAAAGTTACATTGCAATTAAGATCACCGCAGAATATACATAAATATATCCACATATGTTATAGTTTAGAATATTTGTTCTGCTAGTTGTGTTACTTTTACCCAGTTCAAATTGTTATATTTAATAGAGACATTCCACTGTACATATATTTCAGCTAAAAACAACTATTATTCAGCATGAAGTCGATTTCATAAAGAACATGGGTGGTGATTTTCTTTCTTTATTTAGCCCTCCAGAATTATGCTCCAAACTTTCCCTTTAAATATACCACGCCTATTAAAAGAACAATCAATATTGACACCACATAGTTAGATAATTAATCTTTCCCCTATATGGCTATAGTTCTACTGGTGTGTTCTATTTATATCTATGATTGACACACATCTGTTTCACAGCCGCACAGGTCATGCTATATCGATAATACAAAAGCATGCCACAGTCCCTTCTGTTAATAAAACAATGTCCAGTATTTGAAAAACAACAATTAATCTGCATTTTTGTCACAGTTGTGGACAATTTGGAAATTGATTCCTGAAAACAGTTTTAAGCTAGGGCGAAGGACCGAGCCTGTCACTCAGTCAGTCTGTGTGGGTGTCAGGCTGACATAAATCGAAGAGCCATGCCCATGACCCCATATGATATTTGTTTCAAATTGGGAAACCTCACGTTGTGTATAATATAACCGACACTACACCACTAATTTGGAGAATAATACACGGCATGGCTGTGACTAAGATGAAACTCGCCGAATCCCGCGATCGAATGCGAGGCCATCAAAATACCTGTCAGTGTTTCGAAGTTTCAGCGAGTTTCGACCACTTGTCAATGTCGCCTCGGCTTGTTACTCGCCTCTGCATTTCGGCTTCCGGCGGGTCTTCTTTACCAGGTTTACCAGCGCGTTCAGTTCTATCTTGAAAATGTTGGTCCTTATCGTTGCAACCGAAATTTAGCTATTTCTAAACGAAAATCATATTCGCTTCCCTACACGCCGGGTACAAGCGGATGTAAACATCGCGACGCGCCACCTTGCGATTATTTTAACGGAATTTTAAATACAGATTTGCCCGATCTGCCGCTCAATGCGCCAAACATTCGCTACGTCACACATCAATCAAAATGGCGCGACTTACGAACTTTGATAGAAAAGAAAAGGTGTTCAGATTTTTTTTACTAATAAACTACTGACTTGAAAAATGTGATTACCATTCAGAATAGTTCGTTTTTATTAACTCTTTCATGTGCATAGCATGCAACTTTTCCCTTTTGGTTCCCTTTAAATACTGTCATTATGAATAACGAAGGCCTAAGTATAACTGTTACAGATCACTTATAATGCATTTAGATTATATACCTAGCTACTATTAGGCTAATTCAGCCTAGTTAATCTTAGCCTTAGGATATTAACCTGCTACGTACCATATGTTACATAAACATTACATAGTTACAGTATTAAAATAAATCACTGACATGTCGTAGTCATCTAAGTATAGGCCATAGTCTACGCCTGGCGTAGTCATACTCGTAGCATAGCAATACCTTGGTATTTTGTCGTACTACTATGGCATTGGCTGAATAAGCGTGAATGTTGAAGGCAAACAATAACATAAATTTAATAAAAACCAGTGTATGTCAATCTTCCTAACATAAACTGGGAAAATCACCATGTCACACCTAACAGTGGATATAGTACAGTTGCTGCCAACAAACTACTCTCTCTCTCGTAGAGGAACATGGACTAATGTCAATGAACCCACACGTAAACAAGGAAATGCCAACAATATCCTAGATCTTGTCTTCAGAAATAGACCTGGGTTAATAAAGAAACTAAATGTAGTAGACGGCATAGCAGAGCACAACACAGTTATCATTGATGTAAATATCTCGCCCAAACGAAAAAAATCATCAGAAATAAAGCTGACCACCTTAACATCCAGAAATCTCTCGATGACTTCACACATGAATACTTCTCTCTAAACCAAAACATGACAGTCAATGACAAATGGAACCTTGTTTCAACAAAAAATCATCAACATTATGAAACACTATGTACCAGTCCGTCTTACAACTTCCAGATACAACCTTCCCTGGTTCAATAAAGACTTGAAAAAAATGTGCAAAAGAAAGAAACGATTATATGAGAAAGCACAAATATCTAGAAATCCAGAAGACTAGCAAGAGTTTTGTAACATCAGGAAAGACATGCACAAACACCTTCGTTCTGCTAGACTGTCCTATATAAATCAATTCCTAACAACTGCAATAACAAACAAACCGAAAGCATTATGGAGTTTCATTTCCAAACTTAGACCAAATAACCAGGGTATTGGGGACCTCAACATTGCGGAAACATAATTAGCGATGACAAACAAAAAGCAGAACCCTTAGGCAATCAGTTCAAAATTGTCTTCACACATGAAGGAAATTCCAAGTTGCCAAATCTGAATGACAGCCCACATTGAAAAATATCCAAATTAACAATTTCACTTAAAGGAGTACATGACCAACTATCAAAAATTAACACCTCTAAATCGCAAGGACCAGATGGCATTCCACCATGGTTTCTAAACAGATATGCCTACCACCTAACACCAATAATACATGATATCTTCCAATCATCAGTTGACTCTGGTCAAGTCCCCAAAGCCTGGAACGAAGCAAACATAACAGCAATTTTCAAACAGGGCAGAAACTTCAAACTACAGACCAATATCCTTAACACCTGTGATTTCTAAACTTCTTGAACACATAATTCATAGCCACATCATGAAACACCTTGAACAACATCACATCCTAACTGACCACCAACATGGTTTTCGTGCAAAAAGATCAACAGAAACTCAATTAATTCAAACTGTCCATGACATAAGCAAATATCTAGATGAAAAGAAATCTGTAGACATGGCCATTCTAGACTTCACTAAAGCATTCGACAAAGTTCCACATAAAAGACTAATCCACAAACTAAAATACTATGGCATCACAGGCCCAATATCGTCATGGATAGAAAGCTTCCTTGCAGAAAGAACTCAACAGGTTGTAATAAATGGATCAGCATCCAAACCAATTAAAGTCACCTCAGGGGTACCACAGGGAACCGTACTGGGGCCCCTACTTTTCTTACTTTACATAAATGACCTACCCAACAATCTCACTTCAAACGTTCGCATTTTTGCAGATGACTGCCTACTTTATCAACCAATTAAATCAGATAATGACATTTCTCTCCTCCAAAATGATATAATCAAACTTGAGGAATGGCAAAACACCTGGCTTATGAAATTCAATCCCACCAAATGCTTCACAATGACATTAGCCTCAAGAAAACCGACACCAAATATTTACACCTTCTGTGGCCAACAACTTAAATCTGTTCAATCACATTGTTATCTTGGTGTACAAATATCAAATACATTAAATTGGACAGAACAGTGCAACTCAGTCGCTAGGAAAGCACAACATACTCTAGGAGTCATTAGGAGAAATCTAAATAAATGCCCAACCCACATTACGTCAATAGCCTACACAACCCTTGTCCGACCAATACTTGAATATGCGTCAGCATCATGGGATCCACACTGCCTAAAACATATTAAAACCTTAGAAAGAATCCAAAGACAAGCTGCCAGATTTTGTACACATCACTATTCTAGAGAACCAGGAACAGTAACCCAACTTTTTAAAGACCACCAGTGGGACATCCTCCAAACAAGAAGAACAATTTAAAGACTTAGCATAATATACAAAATGGAACATAACCTTATAGATATCCCGCTAGATCACTATATCCGACACAACACTAGATCCTCACGTAAACATGACAGTCAGTTCGTGCAAATTAGATACTCTGCAAACATATTTGGAAACAGCTTCTTCCCAGCAACAATTAAAGAATGGAATTCTCTCCCCCCAAACGCTGTCTCAAGTAAATCACTAAACTCATTTCAAAATAATGTAATCCAACATTTTAACAATTAAGTCAGACGACCCACCATGCGCACTGGCGTGATGTGTCCTTAGGAAATGTTGCCAGTTACAGATACAGATACAGAATGACGTATACTCATACGCCTAAATATATATATGTATATATATATATATATATATATATATATATATATATATATATATATATATAACACGTGATTATAGCTGAGCAAATCGTAATTACTAACCATACTTGGCCGGGGCTCTTTGGCAGCAGTGGCAGATACTGCATGAAGACAAGCTTCAATTCCCGCTCTGTTACCAGTGTATTCCACTGTGTATTCCATATTTGGCAGCAGTGGCAGACATTGTATCAATAACACAGTAGATCCTTCTTATACTGGACAGATGCCTGCCTGCATATCTTAATGTTTATTCGTTTATCTGTAAAACAAGGTGACTCTGGTGTCTACAAATAGGTAACATGTGGTTACTATGGAAAATGATTACTTTCAAATAATAAACCATTTATTAAAGGCTGTTTGTTGTCGATATTGTCATTGATATTACTGTTATTTTACTCGTAAATATCCCATACTTGTTTTTTTAAAGATTCCATTTTGCTGGATGACGAGTTGTTGGATTGGCTTGCTGTTGATATGGCCCCACATGTGCAAGAGGCTTACAACCGCATTACGTCATGCACACAGAGAGAGTTTGCGGATAAAGTAGTAACACTTAGGGCAAGATGAGGCAAACTCAGCTAAACCATAAGTTGGCTAATAAGTGAAGGATTTTTATATTTTCAGTAATTTTCGTATAGGCGTCTATCAAATTATGCAATTTATCATCCGTAACTTATTTGCGTGTGCCTCGTTTGCATATTCAAACGTAAATGAGGGTACTAAAGTATACATCTGCATAATAATGATAATTTGAACGGATGTTTATTTTTAAATGTTTAAAAAAATGTGTCAACATTTTTATGACAAATTCCATTTTATGTATTTACATGTTAGGAAAGTTGTGCTCAACGACCTGCATGATATGTTCAATTTCAAAGAACCGAAGTAAGTTAGCTATTATTGTAATATTAGTTAGTTATTTTTTCATTTTATTGTCTTTATCAGATACATAGACTCTGCCCTCAGTCTAAGATTCTCAACAACGAGCGTCTTTAGTTTCATCTATTATTATAAGAAGTGCAGCCAGCAAATCTAAGACAAAACATATTATTTTTTTGTATAAACACACGTGGTGTTATCAATTTGCAGTTATGTATCAATACTAACTGCTATGTATCACTACAAGTGATATTTGAATGTTTTTAGGTCAGGCTGCATTCCACGAAGATATGGTCGTCACTGTGCAGCATTGAGGGGGCTACGAACTGTGCGCAGCCTCTCGAGCGACTATTCAGCCCGACTCTCTTCATGTTCTGGGGTGAGACACCAAACTGTTATTATTGATATACATTATAGTGAAACATTTGGTCTTAACATATTTTATAAGTTTTCACTTGAGCACATGGGCAGCACGCTTCAAGGGTCATATTTCGCAACCTGAACATTTCCTGGCCAGCTTACTAAAATAGTCAGTCAATCGCTGTTAATGTTACGCAACTGTAAGTTCCAAATGTCTTTTGAATTATATATAGTTATATTCAGCAACAGAATGTTTCACCTAAATACTGAAACATTCAGTTATCTATTTCTACTTGTGCACATATGACCAAATATTTCAGTGACAAAGACCAAATATTTCAGTGACAAAGACCAAATATTTCAATGACAACATATATACTGTATAAACTAAAGTAATGCAAGTAATTTCTAAAATCAGTAAAATTCAAAGCAAGACATCATTTATTGTCACTAGTTGTTAACACATTTAAGGAATACACCAGGGAAGTTTCTAAGTTCTGTAACCTATAACTCTGGTGATATGACCATGTTTGTATTACTGAAAAATACGATTTTATTGTAAATGTGTCATGCAAATACATTTGTCATGTAGTAAAAGTTCTGATTCATTTTGGAATAGTAATTGAAACTCCCAAGGGAACTAAAGATAAACATCAGTCACTAATAAGTATCATGTCAGGTTAATTTCACCTTGCAAATATGAACCAGAATAAATATATACCCAACTTGCACCTCGTCTTTTCACCTGGATACACTAAATATTATGGCAAATTTGATTTGGATTCCCCATAATTAATTGAACTTCACATAAGTCTTTATTTTCTATAATGCGCGACACCACACCCACATATATATATATATATATATATATATATATATATATATATATATATATATATATAAATATATATATATATATATATATATATATATATATATATATATATATATATATATATTATATATATATATATATATATATATAAAGAGAGAGAGAGAGAGAGAGAGAGAGAGAGTTTCAAAGATTTATATTATTACTTTCCTAAAGCAACAATATATAAATAGTAAATGTGTTACAAAGTAATAATAAATACAATAATAATGTTGTGTAAACATCAGTGGATCACAATAAAGACATAAATAAAACAATTATTATATCATGGACATGGTAGTTAAACGTTTTTTGTTTTATGTTCCGGTTTAACCTGATAAAAATCTGAACACGTTATAATAAAAACTATGCTAATAATATATAATAGTACAGTTAATTATGAACATATTTTATAATGAACACGAACAATATAACAGCAAAAGAAGTCGTTCCCGTATCCTAGACCTAGGCAGTGTCGTTGCCATTTACCACAATTATTCATGCATAAAAAACAGTTCAAACTTGAAGTATAATAATTAAATTATTATCAATCGCCGCCCCAACTGGCAGTGTAACAGTCAAATATTTCAAACCAAGCGTTTCGTTATGTAGCTTAACTAAATAGTTGATCTATTTGCTTCCTATCGGGAGTTTTAATACTGGCAACAGTCAATATCTACCGAAAAATCTGGTCATTCTAGTTCCGCTCATGCGCATACGACGTCTTCTCGTACCCGATATAGGTCAACCAGATTTTTCAACGACCAGATTTTTCGCTACATCGCCACCCCGGTCGTCGGTGCGATAGGCGCGCTGCGATAGGCGCACTTCGAAAATTAGCCGTTTTCTCGACTGCGCGTCGATGAATTTTTACCAGGCATTCGGCTACCTAAGTGAGTCATAGTTACTCCCGCTGTTTACTCGCGCGCCGGCAACCGAGGCATCTGGCGTATTACTCGAGTCATTGCTACTACCGAGGCGGCATGTCCCGTAGACAAGTGGGACTTTATGCACCTCCGACTGCTCTATACAAGCCAAGTGAAAGGTTTTGGTAAACAAATAAACATAACTTTACAGTTTTCCGCCGCGTGTGAAAGGAATCTTACAATATATATATAGCACAACACCATGATACGACCCACAGCAAACATTCGTTCATCCTTTATTTTATAAAGCTCTTGCTACAGCAGCTGCTTCTGTTGCAATTTGAAGTGAAAATTATTCTTTCCCAACATTTCCCCCTTATAGTGGTATAATATAACATTGAGCGTGCATCACAGTGATCAGTAGAACATACGTTATTGGCTGTTTTTATTATATAGGAAGATGTAACAGATTATCCACATTTCTTCTGTCACATCAGTCACACTTATAAAACTATGTGTGCAGCGACATTTTCTGTTTCTTTTTTGTTTGTAGAGGTCTGTTGTGATAGTAAGGACCAGACAAAATATTATACTTATTAGGTTTTCAACCGAAATGGTCGAATAATAATGCTTGTATTGCAAAATTGTATCCCCTTTTCAAAATCCGGTTAGAAAGGTTCCTCCTAAATTTGTATTTCCTAACAACAACAAATAAGTAACTGTCTGGGTCTGTTTTACACATCACATCTAACTCAGCATACCTCTCACGGACTGACGCAGTCTTTTTGAAAATAATCTACCCATGGTTAGATCAACTTCAAATTCAACTCTCTTAGCAGATCCAAGGTTAACGTAAAGGTAAACAACTGTGTGTAAGTAAACACATTACATGTGCGGGCTTGCAGCATGCCCTTTTAAACTTTAAAAACAACTGCTATTGGAATTACAAATTAAATCCAACTTGTTGCTGTAATGACGAAATTTCGTTACAATATTTCTTAAGCCTAGAAATGGGCTAAATTCGTTTACATTAAAATATAACATGATAGGGACAACCAGGCATATTGTCAGTGGATGCAACCGAAACAGTCCTTTCACATGAAAAACACGAAACATACATATCAAGTCAAATATGAAATTAAATTTGACGATGAAGAAACTTGTTTGACATATATCACGCACAGTTACTTAAAGGTTAAGGGAAGCCAATTAAATTAAGCTAGTCCTTGACTCGTCGGCTCCTGCCTCTGGTTAGCCTGTAATAAAAGGCCGTTATAGTATATTGCCTATGCCAAACAATGGCATGCAGGTTTTTATGTTTCTGCACCATAATTGGCATAAATACATAATTAATATATATAGACCCTATGCAATTTTTTTTTATTTCCTGTGTGTTTTCACTCAGTTAACATAAAGGCTATAATATAGGGCATATTACGCCTTATGGATATGTTATAGTAAATATAACTGCCCGCACAATTGTAAGATTTGTAGTAATATTCATTACTACACACCCATCTACTACACGGCGCGCACCCACTTCCATCCTCTGCGGTGTGTGCGCTCTAGACGGCTGGCGCTTGTGGATGGGGCTATTTATTTTTTCACGAGCGACTTCGGAACTTATTAGCGCAACTGTTTTGTATCAAGCATCGCAAGTTACGAGTGTTTAAAGTGCTATTCTCGAAACAGTCACGATACTAATGTTCGCAAATGACCTGTTAAATGTGGCATAAGTTTCAACGTGGTGTAAAATTGACTAAAGACTGAAGTTACGACTTATGGCAACTGCGAAGCGATGCAAATTGTGAATAGAGTTTTAATTGAATAGTAGCCTAAATAGGCTAGTGTAACTAATACTATATCTTACATTGCGATTTCTCCGTTAGTTAAATATTACAACCAACATGTCGCCATCATATAAAGTTGCCAACATAAATTATATGATTACATATTGTGTAATTGTATATTTCTAAATACTGTGTAACACCAAGTGCATTTTCACTTTTTCTGGAAGAAAAATGCTCCGCTTACAGCTGTACCTCGTATGCATATGGAAGTCGGAACGAATAATTAAATCCGTTTGTTGACAAAGTTGACGACCGGCATATGGCGATGGCATGGTCATGGGCGTACTCATAACTAAAACGTCGGGGGCGCACTGCAAATGTGTTCTATTTATCAATTATTCATCTAGTACGTATTCGTTTATTGTGTGGATATATCAGCTATGTATTCGGTAGATCATCTTTATGACAAGGTAGCGAAGTGTTTACATGTGAAATTTATTTTGATTATCTTTAACCAGTATTAGTACCCCGAAAATGAGTACCATAAACTGTGCTATTCTATTCTATGCCATGGATAGATATTATTATATACTACGAAGTGTATATTGCACCTAAAGTCGGTACAATAGTTATGGGACTATTGCACCGACATTTTTTCAACGCGTGTGCATTACAATTTACAGCATGGGAATGCGCATGCCGTCGTTGCTGGTGTCAGATAACGTGTTTAGAGTCTGCGAATCTGTTAGAATGTTTGTCGAATTACAGAATGCGCTACATTTGCCTGAGCAACATATGCATAGTCAGTTTTATATGAGGGACACCTGAACTTAGAATGCGGCAAAGAAAACGACGCCAAACACTGTTAAAAAACCGCCGAAAGATTTAGGCCGGGAGCCTGGTCCAGCTCTCAGGATGTTTTCTGCTAAGTTTTTTTCACTATCATTTCCTGTTAACCTATACCGTGGACCATCACAAGTTTGTAATGACCACTCCCAACTCGGGGCCTTTCGCTCTCAGGGGCCCCAAAAAAACCTTTTCGGGCCTAACATTTGGTATATTCAAATATTGTGTCACTGTGATGTCAACAATAGATATAGGAACGCCATATTTGGCAGAATGCATCTTTAGGTACTAGGGAAGGATACCGTATATGACTTGGGTGCTTTCCGCAAACCAATTCCATAATTTGACCCATTACGTCAAAAAAAGACTCAAAAATCGTCCTTCGCCTCACACGTTCATATCAGAAATTCATATTTACAAGCCTTTCGAAATGAACGACATGGACTCTTTTCCAAATAGACAACCGTCCAAGGCCATAAAGCTTCTATTTGGTACCAAGATGACCTATGTATCTTGAAAATTGTGCCCGCTGTGGATGAAAAGCCTAACGTACCCCCTAAATCACTGAAATTTCAGTTATCCGCTGTCGGGTCTTCTAATGTGCTACCATCTTAATTTTTTAGACAATAACCTTGATATTTAAGTTGATTTAATGTGTATCAGTGTTGTTCAAATTTCCTATGCATATTTGAATTCTATATAAGGTAAAGGTCAACGATAAAGGTTCAAGGTCAGTTGATTTTACCCCCACGCATGGACTGCGTGGGCGCAGAAATCAAGCTGCGCTTGACCATGTGGCATGTAGTACCTCGTTTTGAAGCCCTGCACATCTAGATGTCGATTCTAGGCTTTGTCTCGTCATATCACGGACATATATGCACTGGACTGCTGTCTCCGCCGCTCGCGCCGCTTCGCGAGCGGCGGAGTTGGCTGCAAAGGTCACGAGCGCACAAGATGTACTCCCCACTTCCGGTCTACTAGCCACTGCGATGGAGATGCCAAACATCGACAGGATTCTTGCGGTGAATATAACTGTTTAATTCAATAATAGTGATAATTTTCCTAAACGATGACTGTACCTAGTTTGGTAAATGTTGTGGCTATCTCCAGTGTAGTTCTAAATGGTTTATTTAATTCTATTTTCGTCGTACATGACGTATAATATGCATCGGGGTGTCGGCGTAATGGCGTAAACAATACCGAAGGCAAGGCTAACTTTTTTCTTGGGCAAGTGACGCAAGTTTTAACTAGTCTTGCTATGGGTGTAAGTTCATAGATTGGAATTATATGTAATGTTTAAATATTCATGATAATTTGTTAATCTCAAGCCAGTTTAACAACAGCCGATCATTTAACCGATCTGTCATTCTGTGTTGTCAGTTTATACCAGCCCTTGCTTGGCCTAGGCCCAAGCCCAGTTAGGCATTGATAACTGTTTTCAATATTTACTGCCATTCGCTTGTATTTATTATTGATTTGTGTTATTTATATTTTGATGCTTGTTCATGTGCAATTTATTTATTCTGATCCTGTTTTATTATTGTGAATAAAATATCAATACCACTATTCCTAATTATAATTAATAATAATGCATTTTACTTCTAGAAATTTAAGCATTACTAAGAATTGTGTATTTGTTATTTCTAGTATATGTATTTAAATGCTTGGCATGGATATACAATAATTCTATGTGTTTGATTAATTATTGTAGTTATTACATGCACTTTGAATTATTTTATTTCAGAAATCTCGCACCTGAAAGTTACACACATTACGTGTATGCATGATTACAAGCTTCATCTGGCTGAAGATGACACAGCAACATATCTACGCTGTCTAAAGATACAGTCCCTGTGAACATGACATATACACTGCAGTTTTAATAGACAAGAACACAGCATTATTGCATTGCCTGAACAAAACTATCTGTCAGTTAACTGTGAAGGTAGTAGTTCAAGGTACATAGCCTACAAAGTCGTCAATATATCATAGGCATCATCTGCATACACTAAATAATTTTACACAATTTATCTCGCTGAATGTGACACATAATACACATTGAATAATACAGACATCACTTTACAACTTAATTACAAAGCACTGGAATTAGATGGTTTCTGTACGACACAGGACACACTGGATTATGAACATTCCTGCGTAGATCTTGCAGAATATTGTGAATATTGCAAAAAGATTTGTGAGGTGGAGTAATGTGAGCAGCTTCTTCACCGTGCACTTTATCCCTATGGAGGGTAACCCAGAAAGCAGCATTTGGCACACGAGATGTTGGAGTCGTTGACGAAACACTGTTAACATTTATAAACATTACTTCATCAAGTTCATGTTGAAATGCAGAATATTATGAAATGGTAAACATTTATTACTGGTCTCTGCTGAGCCTGCAGTATTTGTCCAACCTGTAAACACACGGTCACCCATAAACAAGTGAAGTATGACAACTGTGCTTCATTGTCATGCATTAATCTGTTGAGTTTGTTATTTAGATAATATTTATTAATAAAGTTATTATTTTATGACATGTATTTATTGATGGTTGATCATAATGTTTCATATGGTTCTAAACATTGCATAAATTATATTTACTTCATAATTATTTACTGCTGGCTTTCATCAAAACATAACCCTTTGCCGAGTTAGCATGCTAACATTAGCCAATTTTAACTTATTAATTAAGTTGGTGTTAATATGAAATGTCTGGCTAATGTATATTTACTACCGTAATTAATGTGGACATGTCTTAATAATTATGGACATTATGGCTGTTTATTCATGTGTATATACAAAGTACGGCTGCTAATTATATATTGATTTATTCATTAATTTATTATTAATGATTTTTTATTACATAATTATTTAATTTATATCTCTTACCATAAGTAAGGTGGTTTTACAAATTTCATGTTTATATAATATAAACATATTCATGGACATTGTGGCATTTTACAAAAAAAGTTTCTGTCGAGGTTGCCTGCTAATTATCACCTATTAACTAATTTATTATTACATGACTAGTTAATATATATTATATGCCAATTATCACCTATTAACTAATTTATTATTACGACTAGTTAATATATATTTATTCTCGTAATAAATGTGGTTATGCACACTGCATAATAATATTATGTATAAATATCTTCATATTTATGGACTCGGCTGGTCTTAATTAGAATGTTTTGGCCTGTTAACTTGGTGCACTACTTAACTAATATTAGCTAATTAACTGGATTAATTAGTATGAAAAAACATCAGTATTGAACATTTATCACTCCATTCAATGTATTTTAAAATGTTGCAAATAATATTTTAATAGTTTTATAAATTACAACGTTATGCCATTTTAAAGTCACTTATTCGAATATTTATCAACAGAAACAAAAATGAGCTTATTTCACCATTATAAGAGATACACAAATTTAGCGAAATTTTTTCGTTTTTAAATTGCAATAAATTTGGATCTAATAAAGGTATCGTAATAAAATTAACAGTTACGTGATCTGTAACTTATTACCTTTCATTTAAGCCAAAATCCTGTGGTAATTTTTTTGAAGTGCCTACAGCAGGGCTACCTACTATATTTTCCGTAACGATCATGGGGTGTGGAGGGGGAGGGTTGTCTCGGGACCATCTGTATACTGTTGGCCCTGGTCCTAAAGTCCATCTCGTGGCTGTAACTAAATCCCAAGTCATTCATTTTGATTAAAACTGATGAATTGTTTCCTTCCCTAGTCTGGGTTTGCCCCAACCACCGAAACAGCCACGGTTTCATTTACTGATAAATTGCAACACGGACTAGTACTTCGTAGTTGCCAAGTTGGGTCGATGATTTTTTCGCGGCAACGCATTTTAGCCGTTTAAAATCGTCAATACTTCACTCAAAACAACTTTCCAAACAATGTATTTGCTAGGATTTTATTAAACATACGTGTCATGTAAGAGTTTATCCAAATGTCTTATTAAAACGATGTTTTCCTGCGGTCAACTGCGAAATTGCCGGCAACCAGCAGACAACCGGAAGTAACTTATACATCTTGTGCTAGGTTGACCTTGCTGTGCTACTCTAGCGGCCTTGAACCCGGAGACAGCAGTCCAGTGCATATAAGTCCGTGGTCATATAATCAAGCAGGATACCCTGGTCGTAAAGGCCCCTGAATGTAATACTGCCCCCCACTGCCAAATTAGCGACCACGGAATTACGCTATATAGTGGAGATTGGTGCTGTCACTTTGTGGATATTATTGGCGATCGCAAGATTACATACTACAACAGGCGAAAGAAAGGTAACAATTCCACGTTCAAGTTTGACATATCATGCAATTTAATAATCACAATTGGGTCAATTCAATATTATAACTTTTACCGCGCCATCGAAATCTAGTAATAGTGTCGCATTTATACATACTTTTACAAACGTTGTTGTGAGCGGTATTAGAGAACATGAAGGACACTGATATGACCGAATAAGTATGTAAGTGTGCGTAAAAGGCAAGACGTCCATTTCCTAACGGGGTGAATCGGCTACATTATTTCAGCATAAGATATTAGGCACTAAGAGTGTCTTATATATGATAGTCTATATGTATATGCACAGTGTGTATACATGTGTGTGTGTGTGTGTGTGTGTGTGTGTGTGTGTGTGTGTGTGTGTGTGTGTGCGTGCGTGCGTGCGGTCGTGCGTGCGTGCGTGCGTGCGTGCGTGCGTGCGTGCGTGTGTGCGTGTGTGAGTGTGTGGTGTGTGGTGTGTGGTGTGTGGTGTGTGGTGTGTGGTGTGTGGTGTGTGGTGTGTGGTGTGTGGTGTGTGGTGTGTGGTGTGTATATATGTGGGTGCATAGACTTCATAATTATAATATTCTCATTGTAATTTATCGGACAGGTGTGACACCGATGCAGCTGAAACTCTTACTAGAGTTTGCTGCCAATGGCATCGCAAACGAACTACCACAAGTTGAAGGTTATTGTGGATTTTACTTGTTATATCCTGAGAGCTGGACCTGGCTCCCGGCCTAACTAATTTAAGTACTATGTCAGTTTGACGGTGCAGGGAAGATTTGGACCGGACCACTATTCCAAAATGGGGATGTATGTTTGGGTTAGATTTAGGGAGAGATTTAAGGTTAGTGTCAGGGTTATGGTTAGGATTAGGGTCAGGATAATACGTTTTATACAAGTCAAGTCGGGTTCCCATTGTTACAGCAACGCAGCGGCGACAACCTCACATCCCTATTTTGGAATAGTGCCAGTGTTTGGTCCAAATCGACTGGTGCAATAGTCGTGCGTTAATGTACCAACTGTCGGTGCAACATCCACGGCCTATTATAATAATAAATAATAACTAACAGTATAGTCTCTCTTGCATTGGGGGTCTCTCTACAGTCAACCTTACAATAACAATAAATAGTGACATTTGAAACAAGTAACTTGTATCCTGAACTGAAGTAAGCAAATAGTTGATTTGTTGAAATTTCTTCCAGAATTGTCACTACAAACTATCCAAAATGAACATTAATGGTGTTTAAGCTGTTCGAAGTGTAAAATTCTCCCATATGCAATGTTTTTGCAAATAAAGTAAGTTCTTATTGTGATTAAGACCATATAGCACAGTAGCCAGTCCTCTGGCTCAGGACACCTCAAATCACTTTACTTTCCTGGCATACATGTCCAATTAAAAACCATATTGATTTATCTGGGAAGCATCCAGTCATGTTGCAATTAATGCACGAAGACTGTCCACACATAAATATCCACCAGTCTCCATAGCCAGGTATCGGCACTGCCAGGGGCTTTCTTTTTGATATATTCTTTATAAATGATTGTGTAAATATTTCATGGATACTTTCAGCAAAACATAGGTTATACATAGGTAATATAATGTTTGTTATGTAATGTATTTCCTGGACTACTGGCTGCTTTTGTTGTGGTGCAGTATTTATAGCTGAATAGTGTAGTTATTAGTGTTTTTGTTGCAGGAAGAGCGCCCAGTCATCCATGAATCCACTTCACATGAAACACGATTTCACACACTGAGTACAATATTGATGAACTGACACATATAATTCATTGATATGTAAACAGTTTTAAATATTTATAATGGTTCTTCACATTCGTGCCTGATCAGTTCATGGGCCATGCATGATGGGTCTGTATTATTTATTAATAACCTTGTTTGGTTCGTAGTCATATTGCTTATGCAATACTACCAGTTTTTATATTATAATCCCTGCAAAAGGGTAGTGCGCATACTGCAGTAGTAGCAATACATCTTTGCCTCCTCCAATCCTGAAATATTTCAGATTCATTTTTAATGGAGTAACATTCAAAATGTAAAATGTTGTTTTGTTATTATTTGTCTTCCACATTAAATCCTTCTATGATTGTACCTAATCTGAAATTTATGGACCCACTTTTGGGGAAATTATAGTACCTAAAAGTATGGGTATCTGCGACGCAGAACAGTCAGACCCTGATATTCCAACGGCCACGGATAGCGGATCATCCTACAGACCAGCCTCGTCCTCACCACCATCAACAGATACTGACAGCGGTACTGGGTCGCCAGTGAATATTGCAGCCAACAAGTATGTGGTGTTCAGAGAACAATTAGATGAGCCACTGAAGTACTGTAATCGGTGTGGACAAACAGTTACCCAGAAAGATACTTTCACTACCGGATCTATGTTGTCTGTCCAAATGGAATGCCATGCTGGTCATTCATACACATGGCAGTCACAGCCCGTGGTGAGAAAAACACCTATGGGAAATGTGCTAATTTCGCAGAACTCGCACATAAAGCAGTCGCAGACATGGCAGTCTGCCTGGTGTTGCTCTTCTTCACTCAACCAGTATTCGACGACAACCAGAAAGACATCATCTTTCCAATTATCGAGAGAGCCTGGGACCTCGTGCGACAAGGGACTGTCATGGAGGTAAAGGATTATGGGCGTGCAACCCTTGCTGGTGACGCACGATGCGACAGCCCTGGCCACAATGCCAAGTATGGCTCGTACACGCTCATGCATATCGACGGAGATGGCCGGAAGGGGACCAACGAGATAATGTCGCTGGAGTTGGTGCAGGTGTCAGAGGTGAGTGCATGTTACAACTAACATTTCTTTCTCATATCATGTCTCAATTTTCAGTAATGGCAGCGCCACATATCCTGTTGTGTTGCATTGGCATAGTTAACGTAACTGTATTTTGAATGGAATTTGGTATCCTGGAATTTAGTAAGTAATGTAATATTACACCTGTAAAAATACTTGTTAGGACACAGGATCACAGGTTTGATGTGTATTCCGTCGTCTTTGTTCCAGTGACTATAGGTTTCTTCTGACTGTAATGTATATTCATTTATTTTGCAAACAATGTCCACTGTTTATCATATGTGTTGTTTCAGGTGAAGAAGCCTAGTTTAAAAATAACACACACATATATTGGGGTATTAGTTCACGACATATCCGTCAGATGGCTCCATTTGTTATTTAACCTAGTTTGTAGTTCACCACATATCCGTCTAGGGGCGCCACATTACCTTTGACTTTTACCTTCCGCTCTTCAACCGCGCCGCGGCGATTCGTGCCACGACGCGCCACAAAGACGCATTCTGTTTCTCATGAAGCCTTCTCAAGCAATGGTAAAATCCTATTTCATTTAAGGTGCTACTTGGTGCGGTTATAAGACGTAAGACGTGTTTACGAAGTGCCTGTTTCAAATACCTATTTCTGCCAGTTTTAGTCGATCTTAACATTAAGTCTTAGTATCTATACGTGTTGATCACCTTACGATTACACGTATATGTGACATCTTCCATTAGGCTGAGCCGATGTGATAGATTTTAAGTATGTTAATATTTGTCTGGATATCTGGGCCTTTTATCGCCCTACGGGTGACTCTACCAAGTGAACGAACACTAGGTGAAAGCAATAACACCAGCTTACCTGTAACCAATTTCACCGGTTCCGCCTGAACAATCATGGACAACGACTTTAGCCCGGTGGCTGTTGCGGATCACCTGTACTAACGGTACATCTGCCGCCAGTAGACGTCACTTGTTACCAGGTGAGTGACAAGACAAGAAAAGCGCGCCGGAAAGCTGCGAAAGATAAGCACGCAGACAACTGGAAATACTGCGTGAAGAATTGCGTACACAATGGTTCAATGCCATATGTGCCAGGCGTGGGTGCACCCGGAGTGTGTGGGTGAAGACGATAAGAACATTATAGGCATTTGGTTCTGCACGTCCTGTCGTATGCTACCGACTCTCGTAGAGCGTCTACTCGAGAAGACGTCCATGCTGGAATCGCTGGTCGTCAAACTCGAACGATCAATCCAGCAGCTTCTCTCCTTGATGGGTGAACAGAGCCAAGGAATACGACGTCTGCGAGAAGACATAGCGACAAGCAAGCGTCAAGACGGCGACGCCGACTCCAACGATGGGGGACCACAGGCAGTGACACTGCTTGTGGGGAACAGCCTGCTACGTGATGTACGCGTTGATAAAACGTCCAGTGGCAATCCCATCAAGATTCGACGGAAATCAGGCGCCACTCTCGCCGATATCGAACAAATAATCGATGACGCGGCTAAAACGGAAACTATCGACGAAATATTCATCGTTGGTGGTACTCACGAAACAACGAGTGACGTAAGTGCTGCTAACATAAAAGAAAACATCGCGCAACTACTGCGGAAGGCGAAAATCTTGACATCAACAATCACGGTGAGCAGCGTACTGCCGTCGAAGCGTCGAGCCAATCCAGATCGACGGGCGGACGTCAACATGAAAATGAAGGAAGCGTGCAACGAAGTCGACGTCAAATTCGTCGACAACGACGCAAATTTCACATTCCGGAACGGGGCTGCTGACGACGCAGCTTTCCAGAGAGACGGGCTGCATCTATCTGAGAGCGGAGTTGGCAGATTGCTGTTGAATCTGTCTCTCCCAGAACAGCCACCGAAACATAACAAACGCCATCATCAACAACAACATCGATACGTGTCAAACGCAACGAACCACGACCGATTGCCGAACGCCAGAGTGGCACCTGACGGCAATTGGACAGTGGTCAAACGTCGTACTCGTCTGTCGATGGGCAAGTGTGCCAAATGCGGTGAGACGAACCACGTCATTGCCACCTGCAGACACCCTGACAAAGTGTTGTGTCGTCAGTGCGGAGAACGAGGACATAAAGAAAAGCATCACTCCCGTGATTAGGAAATGGGCCTAAACGATCTGGCCATGGAACTTTCCCTGAACACACAAACCGAGAACTGTGATTCAACGCGGTTTTGTGTTCCGAATCCAACAGCGGACAAAATGCGTAAATTGGATCTACCTTCCCTAATTAATTTAAATGGCAGATCTTTGAACAGTGAAAAAGTGGACAAATTGCATATAACTGTAGCAACACATAATGTTTAACTTGTATGTGTTAGTGAGACATGGTTTAAAGACTATATGGATTTAAGTAGCGTTACTATGCAAGGGTTTTGTTTGGAGAGAAAAGATAGGGGTCATGGACGAGCCGGTGGTGTAGCTTGCTACATTAGAAATGATTTAATGTATAATAGATTGAATGATATGGAGGTTCATGATTTAGAAATAATGTGGATTAAGGTTATGCCAAAGAAAACCCCTCGAAAATTATCATGTATACTGGTAGCATGTTTATATTATTCTCCAAAGACGGAGTATTTGAAAATACGTGATCATTTAATCACCAACATTGACACTGTAATGCGAAAACACCCAGAATGTGGTGTGATCATAACTGGCGATTTCAACCAGTTGCGGGATAACTTTATGAAAACCCACTATAGATTTGTCCAAGTAGTTAATGTTGTAACACGTGGACAGGCGATATTAGACAAAATATGGACGAATATGGACAAATGGTTTTGCTTAAACCTAAAGCGAAAAACTCAGTTGATACTGGATGCGTGACACGGTTAAATGTAAGGTGTATGGGGCCAAAAGCAAAAGCCACATTCAATATGGCTTTATCAGACATCAAATGGAAACCCCTATTTATGCTTGATTCATGTGCAGATCAGTATTCATATTATCAAACGGTTATTTGCAACCTGATGGAAATATGCTTTCCTACTAAAATTGTTACGAGGCATACGGCTGATAAGCCCTGGGTCACATACTGGTTGAGAGACTTAGTTCGTAAAAGACAGCGAGCTCACATGAGTGGTGATTTGAATCAAGCAAAAATATTGCGTAATAAGGTCAACCGAGCCGCTTCGAAACTTACCAAACACAAATTGCAGCAATGCATGAATCGGGATCCCACGATTGGTGGAAGCACATGAAAATAATAATGGGGCTTAAAACAAATGGCAAATCATGCATGCAAGGTCTAACTAACAAAACAATGGACGGTGATTGTGGCTTACTGGCCAATACAATGAATGATTTCTTTGTGTCTGTGAGTGACCATTTGGCTCGGTTAAATAAGAGTCACAAGGTGTTCGACATTAATGAGGAACTGCCGGATCAGTATGTGATAAGCGTATGTACTACTTTTAAATCCTTGGAGAGTGCTAAAGCCAACAAAGCTACTGGACCTGACAACATCCCTGCATGGGTGTTAAGAAATTATGCAAATGTTCTCGCCCCTCCATTAACTGCTATTTTTAACAATTCACTAAGAGAAGGTGTACTCCCTGTGGAATGGAAAATGGCCAATGTAATACCGTTGCCAAAAACAAGCCCCCCTGTGTCGATTGAAAAAGACATTAGACCAATTTCACTAACTCCAATAGCTGCCAAGGTGTTTGAATCAATAATAATGAAATGGGTGGATGAAACAATTGAAGGTAAAATTGATGCTAAGCAATTTTGGGGAATTAGCGGGGCGTCCACAACAGAAGTTCTTGTCGAACTGGTTCATACGTGGTATAAGGCGACAGATAAATTGAATTCTTATGTCAGAATTGTAATGCTAGACTATAGCAAAGCGTTTGATCTTATTAATCATAATTTGTTGCTAGATAAGCTACAGTCGTATGGGTTGCCCGCACATATTTTAAGATGGATGGCAACATTTTATTAGACATAGCTCAACGAGTAAAAATAGGAAATTAGTATTCCCATTCTGGTCATCCCAATGGGGGAGTACCGCAAGGGACATTGTCTGGACCTAAATGTTTCCTTGTTTACATAAATGATTTAAGAACGACTGTTCCATTATATAAGTATGTAGATGACAGTACGTTATTTGAAATATGCGACAGAAATGATTTCTCTGTTATGCAAGAGTCGGTTGATATTGCTGCTAGATGGACAGAACAGAATGACATGAACATTAATTCGGAAAAATCAAAAGAAATAATCATTAGTTTTGCACAAGATGGCAATTTCAGAAGCACTATCCCAAATATAAAGATTGATGGGAGGGATATAGCACAAGTGTGCCATGCCAAACTATTAGGTGTGACCATTTCTCAGGATCTGACATGGAACAAACACGTGGATAATATTGTGAAAAAGGCTGGTAAACGCTTGTACATGTTATATCAGTTAAAGCGTGCAGGGATTACACAGAAAGATCTGGTCAGTGCATATGTTAGTGTGGTGATACCAGTTCTAGAATATGCATGTCCTGTATGGCACACTAACTTGCCCCAATATTTGTCTGACAATATTGAAGTTATACAAAAAAGGGCACTAAAATGTATTTTCCTGGATTGGGTTACGCGGAAATACTTAGACGTGTTAACATGGATACGTTGAATGTAAGATGGGACAGCATTTGTCAAAAATATTTTGATAAAATTAAAGTCGGCACACACATATTAAATTATCTGCTGCCTGACAAAAGACATATCGAATATACTATTAGACAACACAATGTATACCCGTTACCAGTTACTAGAACGAATAGATTCCGTAACTCCTTTATGCCGTGGGCTTTATACAACTGTCAATAAAACGTATATTAATACAGTATGATTTGCGGTACCAAATGTATTTCTATTGTATTTGTATGATGTTTTGATAAGTTAATTGTAACCTATTGTAATGTCAATCCAACAAAGTTGAGTTGCTAATAAAACTTGTGTTATTATTATTATTATTATTATTAAAACGGCGTTGTTCCTCCAAAACCGCGCTAAAAGACCCATTTCCACCCTTCCTCCGCAACAGTCAATCAGAACATTTTCCTCCCTTCCTCCGTGCTGCTCCGCCATATCACGATCTGTACATACTGTACTACTCACGTGATTTGTGATTTAGCAATTTCAAAGTTACAACAATATTGATAAGATGCTACGTCGCAGTTTCAGTATAATTGACGTAACAGTTTTATGTCATGGTTAGGTACCGGGGTAAATTGGTTTGTCTTGTAAGGAGCGATATAGTTACTACACAATCACAATCATGAGTCATAGCAGTAGTAGCAGTAGTAGTAACTGTACCGCTACGTATTCGACAAATCAATTTACCTAACCATGACGTCTACCGGTCACACACACTTACATACACATACACGCACGCACGCGCGCATACATTGTAGTAACCGCCATTCAGACAAGATCGCCATTCGGACAAGTAAATATATATCACAATATATATATATATATATATATATATATATATATATATATATATATATATATATATATATATATATATTAAACTGTCAACGAGGAGTTGTTGATTGTGACGCATTCGAGAAATGGTTATATACGAGAGACAACTACTAAAGGAATCCCTGCGTTACGATTTGCCTACGCCATGAAACATATTTTGCGTGATAAATGATTTTTTTAACTGGCATAAACGTGAATAATAATAATCATATTGCAGCAATAAAACTCCTTAAATCATTAATTTCCCCAATTGATCCGTTAAAGACAGTTGTCATTTTAGCACACAATCGCCGGGACACTAGAACGCACCACACAAATCTTCATAGCGCCCTTGAATGTGTTTTGTTTACGTAACTGTCACTGTTCAAATCATCTGTAGGAAACATTATTGTGACAAGACATACAAACATTGCAATCTTGTTACACACACACACACACACACACACACACACACACACACACACACACACCACACACACACACACACCACACACACACACACACAACAACACACACACACACACACACACACACACACACACACACACACACACAACACACACACACACACACACACACACACACACACACTGTGTGTAATCCAAATGCAAAAACTATCTTCTTGATGAACATTATTATTAATACTTGGCCATTTGCATTTCATCATGTTGTTTTAATTCAAATCACGTTGAATTTTCCGTTTAATTCAAATTCTAAAGGAAACATTGACAAGAACAACCGTACGTACAATAGACACATATCAATTGTCTCAGCAGGGCTTCACTAAATATTGCGTAGCCCCGTTTTTGTTTTCTAAGTTTGCATGTTTGAAGGATTCTTTGTCATGGATGAAGCATTTTCGGTCGAAGAAGTCGATAGCAACACAATGCGGAAACATTTCTATGCATCCTTGCTTACACGCATCTGGTGTAGTTAGGCTTGGGCGTTCTTGGCCACCGGCTGCAATCTGGTTTCGAACTTCCTCGAAGGCACTGGTACATGCTGCAAAGGAAAGAAACCGGACTACTCTAGTCAAACTCGAAAGAGTAAAACTTCCAGATACGCCAATTACCAAGTTACCAAGCATAACACTTTAATGACATTAAAGTAAAAACTGTAATAATAACAAGTTACTTATTCATTCGAGACGCATCACGCTCCTCGTAATATTACACCAGAGCACAAAAAAGCGCTTCAATCAATCAAATTATAATTTTTTTGAGCGAATGAGATCTAAATTCTGTTCATGGTCATGACATATAAAACTGGTGTACACTTTTAATATACTGGAACTTTCATAAACGTTTTGAACACAATTATTAAAAAGGCTGGGATTTATAACACTGGTTTTGTATAAATAATAGTAATGCTTCGTACCATGCGTAACGACCATCACCTTAGTTTTGTAAAAAGCTACATTGGGAACTGTTTACGCGACATTCATTGGCTGCTGGTCTCACCCCTGACTCCAGGACCTATGCACTTTGTTGAAAGTGTAAACAGCGATATGTTAATCAGAGACGGCATCGAATAATATTGATTACAAATAAATGCGCGAAGCAGCAGTCATTGTAACGATTTTTAAAGGGTGTATAACATGTGAAAAATCGTTATATCTGCAGTGTCGATTAAAATAGTTCATATAATGATGTATGCATTTATGTATACTTAGTAATAGTGCAATAGTGATCAATAGGAGTCATGATTCATATCTACTAGATGCAATTGTTTTGCAATTATGGTGACACATTTGAGAAAATACATCAATGAATCATTCGAAAAAAAACTATCTTGATGCTTCAATGGTTTGGTTTTGCTTTAGGATTCGTGATGTTCGTAGCAATAACAAAAACAGTTTGTATAAGTAAATCCAGCGATACATTCAAGTATAATTATGGCATTTTTACTGTGTTGTATAAGTGGTATATGTCAGAAGCAACACCCACAAAGCGCAACGACATGATAAATGCCAACAAACTATTTGTTTGTAACAAACTATTTGTTTGTGACGCGGAAATGAACATTATATACCAAACAGTTTGACATATAAAAACGTTTCAAATACATTGAAACTGTAGTTAACTTATTCCCTGAGCAGTCGCTATGACTCAATACTGTGTTATGTACATTTGTTTATATCCTTTGGCGTCCGCTCAGTTTTTAGTTTCACTAGCACTTTATAGAGATAGGTGTAATTAGTAACACAATAAACCCAAACGTCTGGACATCCTGATTGTCGCAATGTAAAGTAAACACGATTAATGGCCAATTAAAATATCTGAACTTGTTCCAATTTCACAGATGTTTGTAATTTATAGCTTTAACTTCTCATTTACGTCTCATGATATAGAAAAACAGAAACATAATCCCGTGTTGACCTTTTTACGCAATTCTAGCAATAACTTGGACACGTTGTTGATAACGATTATACACTTTCCTAAACTAGCAGTTCGAAGCCAAGCCAGGGATGTGCGTGACTTTCAAGTAAAGGTAACATTGCAGATAAAAGTTAAATATGAAACATTTACTCGCATACGTTGTCTTTATATGATTAACGTTACCTGATTATTGTTCTGGTCGTATGCTTAATTGAAAATATATTAATGATTATTCGCATTATATTATGTGCAATTGTGTTCCCATTGTGTACCATAGCGTAGCGTGATATAGCATGAATATGTTTCTATAATATATTTAAATAGTGTAACTGCATTAATACCACATGTCATTAGTCAGTGAATAGGAGTCAGTAATGCACTTAATATATATTTGCCTGTTCACAAAACAATGTATACAACCGTCAATCAAACTGCACATTTTGTTTATAAAAATAACGTTGCAGAAAAACTGAGGTTTGTTAATATATGTTGGAGCAGCGACTAACTGACGCCAACCAATAAAAGACTAACCTTCACAGGTGTCGCCATCCCAGCCTGGTGCACACTGACATTCGTACGTTACTTGTGGTATAAGTTCATCGTCATACATAAAATACGCTGCGCATGTCCCGCCGTTTTTACATAGATCCGGATTACACTGCGAATCATTAACTGCGGGGTAAATAGAACAATGTGAATATGAATAGTTTCGTAATTGCGAATAGCGCAACTCAAGTCTTAATACAAACAAACACAAACAAAACCAAAACATACAAAACTGGCAATAATTCGTTATATCGGGCAAACGTAACAGTTTACCAAGATACAAACGTTTATTGTGTCTTTCGATTAATAATCGCAGCAGTAATGCAAAATAATCTGTACTTCTTAACAACAGGCAATTCTTCGCTACGGGACATTGGACTTAGTACATGCATGCATGCACGCACGCAAACATTCAACATAAAAATACAATACATTTTTAATCCTTTCCCCACAAATGTACATGTTTACGCAAACCAATACAACTTAAGTGATATCATTCAATTCCAAATAGAGCTCATTATCCCATAGTGTAATGCGATGTTGTTTCTGTTTGTATTAAACCTTTGTTTACTTTTTTGATCGAAGCATGCTACTTGTCATTTTATCCATTTAGAAGGGTTAGGCACTCTAACCTTTGAAGCGTTCATTATTAACAGCCATTTTTCAAAATGGCAAATAATTACATTTCTGCATTATGTTATATTTAGAACTGTTTTCAGATTTTACAGTGGACTTGTGATATACTATCCGATATTTTAAGATAAACGACGTAAAATGACTGTCATAAATAGTTACCAGTAACTGACGCCTGAGAAAACGACAATTGTGCATAACAATTTGACCACCTACATGAAGTAGTGTCTGCTAAAGCATGCCCTGAGGTAGAAGTGGTAACAGGTGGAGACGAGATGTTGTAGTCGGAGGAGTACGAAGAAGCCTGACAGCAGCTATATGCATTCGATGGTGTCAGTACGGGAAGACAGAAGATTGTCATCAGAACTAATGACACTGTGGTTGAGGCTGCTATGTTTCCTTGGACTCCCGGTGTCGTGTGGAAAACGGAATACAATCTGCTATGTAATTGATACTAATCCCATGCATGGTTTTTAGAAGCGTATGAATTTGACTGTAATGCCATAGCGTATTTCGTTGGAAGAGACAAATGCACAATTTACGTATGCAATGTATCTGGTATAATATCTACGCGGTGTCCTATTAAAGAAATCTCTCGTCAGCTAATCGATTTTGAAGTAATGTGGGAAGTACTTTGTCAAGCAGTGCACGACATCAACAATTGTATTATAAATCTATCTAAACTGCAAGCAACAGCGCATGTAACATCTGCAAACCTGATGTTCATTTCAGAATAATTCTTTGGCGGATGTTATCTGTGACACCAGTTTAAGGTAAACTATATACAAACTGACGTCGGCGTGTAACAGCTGCACACTTACAAGCACAGCAAGTGTGCAGCTGTTACACGCCGTACACGCCAAGCCTTTCACAAGGTCGCTGAGGAGACTGCACTGAAGATGGTCCACAGCTGGTCCTCAACGTCTTCATCATTGCAGTGTAGTTCCATCTGCAGACGTTTGTGTGTGTGTATGCCAACTTTTCTTTGTTACTAAAGTTGGCATGTCAGCTGACGCTTGAACTGTCTCATCAGCAGCAGCACGAACTGGTAACTGCAACAAAAAACATTTTATAGAGTAGTATAATTATCTGAATTTTCACAACCCTTAATGGAATTTGTGGTCTATTAGTTTACTTCCGCATATAGGGCCTACATTAACTATTGGGTTACACACAGTTCAAAGGCCGGTGCAGCCAAACTCACATTAAGGGTTGTGAACATTCAGATAATAATTCCTTTCCCTAAACAACCTGTACCTGTATTATTATTATTATTATTATTATATTGATAGAATTGTCATCATACATTGATGTCATAACCAAACAACAAACTAATGTCTAAAGGCATACCTAGGTAGGCATATCCAATTGGCAATTGTCATCGACTAACCAAGAACCCGTGAAGCAACGTGATCTTACGTTGACGTTCTTGTATTCCTAATAGCGGATTTAACACAAATAGTTATCATATAAAACACCTCAATAATTACCTCTTTGTCGGAATCGCCACTAACTGTACTATTAGACGAAATATCGGACCCAGCATCGACGATATCCAAAGTCTCCGACTCGAGTGCAGGCATCGTGGCCATCGAGGTCGCGGGACCCGAAGTCGCACTTGCCCCATTTTCATCACCAATCCTCTTGGCATCGCTCGCAAACTGAAGCTGCTTTAGTCGCTTCCGTCTGCCCACACCATACGGCTCCTTAGACTTGCGTTTTCTGGTAAGGCATAATCACGCTGTCGTCTAGATATTTTAGGAAAACACGCTGGAACAATCGTTCTATTAAAATGGAAGTCAGATTACCGGAAATGGCCGAAGCAAAAGGCAGCGAATGCGTAGCCAATCCGCTGAATGAGGCAGAGTCAATTAGCTTTAGTGTAGTAATTGTATACAAATGTATTCAACAAGAGTACGCCGAGGGGGACCTGTTTAATAGTCGGGATTGCTCGGTAACCGTCAGACCTTTTCTAAAATAAGTTCTACCATGATCCAGCGCAAACGCTTGCGTTTCTAACGGTTTGCGCGTCATCTTGAACTTCGGTTGTTGAAACGGGGAATCGGACCAAACATGACGGAAATTTACGATTATGCACACTTCATTTAGCAAAAACGAAGACTTAGCAAAGAGGGGTATGCTACTAAAATGACATTTTATCACAGAAAAAATATAATCCATACAATAAAACATATACATCAGCGGCAAGTACAATACTGTTTCATCACGAAAACGTCAACATGTCACAAGTGATTTATATATCGTAAATCTACATTTTCTCCACCCGGATCGTAGTTATGACGTACTTATTTACACACACACATTGGCGCTGAGTGTGCAGGCGTAACGTCGCAGATAAACATGGCTGTCGCTCGGAACGCCACGTATTGGGCAAAAGGTGTGACACTGGCTACAGGCACCGCGTAGTCATCTTTCGATTCAACAAGATTATAGTGAGTGGCGAAATGATAAGGGCTAGACGCCGATTGCGTAACAGCAACACAGACTAAAACAAACTCTTCATCAACGAGCTCCTGACTCAAAGGCGCGCTGCGCTTGCCGCACACTTTGTTAGTATTTTTAATTATTATTTGTTTTATCGGCACAAATGTTAAATTGCATGTTTTCTCTTCATTAAGTTGTTAGTGTATTATTAATTATTTAGCAGTAACATTCCTAGATTATCTGCTATCATATGCTGGTAATATAAATTATATTAATTATTAAGTATAGTTATGCATTTTAAATGATCAATTATTTGATAGCTATATGGTGCTATCCTAGTTCTAAGTGATACTTAGAATTATATAAATTTAATCCTGTGTGTGTTTCGTCTAAATATTAGTTAAAATTAACCTGTCAACTCTAGTTTTTGCTATGTTCTTGCCGCTTTTTATAAACTAAATATTATTTATGTTGGTTGGTATATTCTGTTGTTTCTAATTTATCATAAGTAAACACGTACTCATTTCAAACAAACACTTTCAAATAAACATGATATAGACACCTTGTATATAGGACCATATTACTTTTCACCATGAGGTTATTGGTGGCTTCTATGACAGCGACATTACTGTCTTAATAGGAGCTATATACCCCAAAGGTAAAGGTTATATGACTGTGTTTTCGTTGGTACAACAATAATTGCTATAAGTAAACACGTTTGTATATATTGTTGGCCTATTATAGGATAATAATAGTTATTGATCATGAAATAATACGTGTGTATGTATGCTTGAATACATATACTTATTAAATTGATGTACTTACCTTGGGGTCAATAAATAGTATGGTTATGCTTATGCTTATTGTGTTCAAAGGCAGGACTTGAGTCATGATCAAATATTGCAATTATCTCACAGAATACATCACTTAGGAAAGTGATATTAAAATACTTAATAAGGTCAATAAGACCTTTGGATTTTTGCAAAACAAAACCTATTATCCGTATTCAATAATAAGGGATATTGAAATAGGCTTAAATTAATAATAAGAATAGTATATTTTAGTTGAAAAGGCGCATTTTTCTTTTACAGAAATGGCTGCCACTGTCATATCTGAACCAAGCACAATTTGGAATTCCCTCAGTCTTTAAAATGGTTTCCTTTGTATGTAGAATATATGTATGTGCACAAGCATTTCAAGTATCCGTTGAGCATAAGAGAACACCATAATGATACGTACGTCGACAGTATGTATCGAATTTCCACTTTGTACATGTACACTCATAGACTGTTCCAAACGGTGTACACGTCCCACTACTATCACAAGAGGCGTATCCACAAGCTATTAGTAATAACATAATTCATAATACATTGCACACTGCTTTGTCAACTTCTGAAGTTTGCATGTGTGGGGCTGAACGTGTATAGGAATACTTGCGATTCGTTCGTGTGGTTTGTAGATTTGTAATGTTTGTTGCGAAATCCCCGTGACGTGACAGTTAGTTTTTTTTTGTCATTTTAGAGAAAATACTACCAAATACAAATACGATACTGGATATAAATAGTATTCCTCCGTTGCAGTGTGTGTGTGTGTGTGTGTGTGTGTGTGTGTGTGTGTGTGTGTGTGTGTGTGTGTGTGTGTGTGTGTGTGTGTGTGTGTGTGTGTGTGTGTGTGTGTGTGTGTGTGTGTGTGTGTGTGTGTGTGTGTGTGTGTGTGTGTGTGTGTGTGTGTGTGTGTGTGTGTGTGTGTGTGTGTGTGTGTGCTTGCGTGCGTTCTTTCGTGCATTCATGCGTGCGTGTAATACATTTTTGGCACGATGCTAAATTGAAATAGTGGTCATAGCACAGCCACTAAAAGAGCTTGGATATATATATATATATATATATATATATATATATATATATATATATATTGATATTCTTCCATAAGATGACATTATTTGGTAAATGCCTAAATTATGCCTAAATTAACTATTGTTATATTACAATCAAGCCATTTGGCTTAATACATGAAATAGCCTAGGTATGGTACCCACCGTCACAATTGAAGCAGTGAGGCGACATGTTTTTACATTTCCGAATTTGTAATTTTGATTCCAAGACTCCGGTTTTTGTACATGACTTCTTTATCATGTTTCCTTGCTTAATTTCGAAGTCGTTGTGACAATCATGACATGTTGTAAACGTTCCACTGGGTCCCACATGGTCACTTATAACACATATATTCGACGGCAGACCGCACCAAGCAACATTTGCTAAAACACACACGCATACAATGTGACGCAAATTAATAATATTTATGAATACCTCCACAAACATTGATAAATAAACCTGATAATACACACTGACATGATTTATTTTCAAATCTATAACATTGTATAACTGGTTTAATATAGCTATATTTATATTATCAGGCCTTATATTAGGATATAATACTGGTATGTTACTATACACATGATTGTATAGTTAATATAATTGAATACATTGACATCTCAATTATACCAAGCTTCGTCTTTCACGTGCTAATATTCCAAATTAATTCTTTTTAACGGTAAATATCGTCATGGAAGCCGTATATATTTTATTTATTTATGGAAACATTTTGTTCATAGTGGTCATTATTATAAAATATGTAAATCCAAATGTTGTGTTATTTATAAAACAGCCAAAGTTTAACTGGTTACGCCCGATACCAAGCTCTAATGACAACTGAGGGCAAAATAAAGTACATCACTACTTCCAAATGTATAGATGAGTAAATAATAATGTTGACTAGATGCCTGAGTTGTTGTAATTTAAATAAAATACGTTTCATTAAAAATGGGAACATTTCACTAAATTTGTTACGCCCGATACCAAGCTCTAGCGTTGTTTATCAAATGGTAACCGCGTGTACTTGAGGAAAAGGTTGCTCTGAAATTGAAAGCACTTGGTAAAGCGCTTCCATGTTTTAACGATGTTGATATTGACCACTTTGTGGAGAAGTATGAATCGAAAGACATCGATGCACTACTGCGTAACATAACAGATCCAGTCACTCTGTCAGAATGAAATCGAATCCACGGAAAACGGTTACAAGAAGATCTCTTTTGTGTTTCAGTATGTATCTGCTGCGGACTCAAGGGTAACCTTAACAAGGAGACGTATACTGTGGAAATGGACTTTGCAGAACATTTCGTTACAACCCATGGTGAAGAAATCCAGTCCGCTTACTTCAACAAAAACTCACACTGCATCCAATTGTGGTGCATTACAAGAGGAACGTTCAGGATGAAGCCTATGAGGAGGATGCCTATCATACGTCGCCATTATGGATGATAGACCACACAATGCAAGCTCCGTCTTTGCTATACTTCAACACTTCATACCCGTTCTGAAAAAAAGATCTCCCAAGCATCCGACATATTTATTATCTTACATATTCGCCATTCAGTATAGAAACACATTCATATCTACCATGCTGCTGAAACACGTTGAAACACAAAGCTGATTGGTTGTACTTCGAGGCCGGTCATGGAAAAGGTGCATGTGCCCATCAAGAGGAATCAAGTCACAGTCGTAGACTTCGCAGAAGATTATTTCAAGTGGGCCCAAGAAGATATATCTAATAAAATAAACAATTTCTTGGTGTCAGGGAATGGCGTTCTCAATGCGAAAAGCCAGATAGATACATGGAAACAGCACCGAGTGCCAACCATCATGAATGTACACAGCAACATGGCGTCAGAGACAAGTCCTGTTATAAAGGATGCTGCTACGATGCTAACACAAACACATTTTGGGGAAATGTGATGGGTGGATAAAAACAACAGCCAAACGTCAAACACATCTGAATCCCAAACCCCCAGTCACGGGGGTGGGCGTGGACAGAGGAGTGCACGTGCACGCAAAAATTTATCAACAGTGAGAACATGCTTGTCCTTTAGATAAGACATGTTGATGCAGTCTCTGTTGTAATACATTAAGTACACATTACTTGCTTTGCGAACATTATTAAACATTTGTGTTTACCGAATTGTCGTACGATTATTACTCCCGATACCAAACTAAGACGATTATTGTTACGCCAAATACCAAACTTTAATGTCGCCCAGAGAAAAGCGGATAAATCAAATCATTACCGCTGGAATATATGATGTATGCGACATAAGTGTAAAGCATGAAACCTAAGTAACACGCGATAATAAAAAATTTGAATTACATAGCTGCCATTTGGTGAATTCTCAGATTTAAATGAAAATATGTTGACAATTCATCCCTCACAGTATATACTATGGTTACCAAATTTAACTGGAAATCGAAAACTATGAAGAAAATTGCATTTCCAACGCCAATTGTCAGACGTTTTTTGAGAATGGCCCTTTTTTTCTCAAGCCAAATAAAACAGTTACAATTCTAGTATTATTATATATAATAAAGCATGATTTGACAGTTACGCGTGTTCGCTATGTTGAGTGAACACTTGCGTACAAGCGTACATGTGTGTAGTTCATCTGAAATTATGTCATATATTTAATAATGTAAATTGTACCTTTGGCGAGGCATGTCTTTCCCGTATGACCACTCGTGCAATGGCATATATAGGTAGTTCCTGTCATCATGCACCATCCACCGTTTCGGCATGGATTCGGCGTACAGGGATCTATAAGATAGACATCCATTATGAACAATTTAAAATGAAGGTGTCTGTTATTTTATTAGGATTTGTTTTTAATAATACGTTTTCCTCAATACGACATCAATGTTGGAAGATTACTTCATGCCGAATTATGAGTAGTTACTTCATCAAGCTCGGAACAATGTCCGCGACACGTTCAAATGGTACACAAGACATCCAGTTTCACGACAAATAATGCCGAGGATAGTAATGTTAACCGCAGTATCATTTGACGTTTAATCAAGCTAGTCTCTACAAAAACAAATTTAATTAAACTAAATTATCACAACCAAATCCGAGTGTTGGGCCTAATTGCACTTGTTTCTTACCATGTAAAGGCTGAAATGGGTGAAAACAAAGTCAACAATGTATTACAGATATTTGAAAGTAAATGCTACATAATAACGATCACGAACTGTAAACGGTAAGCCTGTGAGTAGTTATAGTGTACAAAGCCCACTGTAAGTTCAACGCCTCCATGGTGTTTTGGTAAGAAACAGGACGTCCAATTTGTGTTCTTGAACTTTCCAGCGTCTATTAGAGTAGTTGTCGCCATCTGATGGTAGGATGGAGACTACATCGTGCTACCCCCTCCCTACCTAGCGATGTGCTTCTAAGTTACCAGTACACACTTTTTAATATATTATTATATGTTTTGAAGTATGAGGAATCCAGTGCAACTATTATTTTGATGAAAGAAGTGAAAATACACCTATACCACCCACACATGCGAATGAGCATAACATGTATATAGTACATGCAATTACGAAGCAAATATACGTCCTATGACTATTTTGTACACATTTTAAATAATAAGGTTTTTTTCACCCAAAAGAACTGAAAAAAACTGTTTCCATTTTTTTCGTTCACTTTTTCGTGGAAAAATTCAAGATGGCCGCCACCGATCACTGGAAGTCTTACAATCGCTATATATATATATATATATATATATATATATATATATATATATATATTTGATATGTTTTATTATTATGTTCGATATATAAAATAGCTTTAAAGTGCTAATACCGAAAATGTTAAACTATAATTTATTATTGAAAAAAAACCCAGCAGAATGTATAGTAAAAAACAACCGATTAGTATAATGTTTATATCTCCATCAAAAACGAAGATATTAAATATATTTTGGCATTTTTATAATGTTTTCCAGATGTGACAGAAAGTATGTTTTACATCCAACGTTAACTCTCCATATGTACCTATTTTACGGTAATGTTAATGCATTCCTGGTATAACTTTATTTTCATTTCTTTCATATATATATATAGCAACAAACGGTATAGAAACTTTAACGCGGAGCGGTTTTATAGGTTTTGAAGTATGAGGAATCGAATGCAACTATTATTTGATGAAAATATATATATATATATATATAATATATATATATATATATATATATATATATATATATATATATATATATATATATATATATATATATATAGAGAGAGAGAGAGAGAGAGAGAGAGAGCAACAAACGGTATAGAAACTTTAACGCGGAGCGGTTTTATATGTTTTGAAGTATGAGGAATCGAATGCAACTATTATTTGGATGAAATAAATGAAAATAAAGTTATTTCATAACTAATATTCCTGAGTTTTGGTATCATTTTGGTTGCTCTCCTTTGTACTCTTTCTAGCATATCAATATCCTTCTTGCGATATGGCCTCCATGCTTGTATACAATATTCTAAGTGAGGCCTAACTATTGTTTTATACAGCGGTATTATTAGTTCTTTTTCTTTGTACACTATATTTCGCCTAATTAATCCAAGAATTTGGTTTCCCTTCGCTGCTGCAATTCCACACTGCTCTGATACCTTCATGTCAGCACTAATAGTTAACCCTAAGTCCTTTTCCTTTAAGGTAGTATTTAGTACAGTACCACCCATTGTATATTGTGCATCTTCATTCCCATGTCCTGTGTGAAGGCACTTACACTTTCCAAAATTAAACAGCATTTGCCACTTCTCAGACCATTCTATCAACTTATTAAGATCATCTTGTAAATGCTGTCTATCTGCATCACTTTTAATTTTCCTAAACACTTTTGTGTCGTCCGCAAACTTCAACACCTTGCTTGTTATGTCATCATCCAAATCATTGATATATATTAAGAATAAAATAGGTCCCAGTACTGATCCCTGCGGTACTCCACTCAAAACCGCTTTCCAGTTTGAAACCTCCCCATCAACTACTACTCTTTGTCTTCTATCAATAAGCCATTTTCTATCCAGTTGATCATTCCATTTCCTATGCCATGGGCCTTTAGTTTAAGTAGTAGTCTTTGGTGTGGCACTTTGTCAAAGGCTTTTTTAAATCTAAGTAGATTATATCTACTGGTGATCCCTCATCTAGCCACTTTGTGACATCTTCCAAAAAACATAACATATTTGTTAAGCATGACCTCGCTTTTAAAAACCCATGTTGAGATGGGTTTATCAATTTATTTTTAACAAGAAAATCAACCAGGTGATCTTTAATTAGTCTTTCTAATAGTTTGCAAATCACCGATGTTAAACTCACTGGTCTATAGTTCTCTGACTTGTTTCTCAAACCTTTTTTAAATAATGGTATAATGTTTGCTTCTTTCCATTCTAACGGAACTATTCCCTCCTCTAATGAAAAATTTGAACACTGTTGCAAGCGGTATGCTGATTTGTTCTACAATTTCCAATAGTAATTTGGGAGGAATCCCATCCACTCCAGGTGATTTATTATCCTTCATATCTCTTATTTTCATAGCTACCATTGTTGGGGTTACAATTAGTTGTCCTAAATAGTCAAACTCTCCCCCTTCGAACTTAGTCTCAAGTACTGGTAATATACTAATATTTTCCCCTGGTAAACACCGAACTAAAGTATTCATTTAGGTTTTCTGCCATTAAGAATCCCTTGTTATTATGTTTCCATCACTACCTTCTAAGGACCGACCTTATCCTGAACTTTCTGTTTACTTCGAACATACGCATACAAACTCTTGCTGTCATGTTTTATATTAAAAGCTATTTTTTGTTCGTAGCTTCTCTTTGAATTTCTAATTTCAGCTGTAGCTTGATTAAGTGCTTCTTTATAAATGCTATAGTCTTCTTCACTTCCGGTATGTCTTTTGTCTTCCACATCATTTGCTTGTACTTGATTTTTCTAATGGCTTCCTTCGATAAGTGTTTCTTCTTTGACCGTTTCCCCTGTTTTTTCAAGGGGACAAATTTGTCAACGACGCAGTCAATTTCACTCTTTAAAATTTTTCCAGCTTTCTGTTGCTGTCTTATTCTTCAGTGTGTTATTCCAGTCTATCTTTGCTAAATATTCCCTCATGTCCTTATATCTTCCTTTGTGAGATTTTTTCCTGTACCTTATTTTTCTATTCCGTTCTCCCTTTACTTTGATGATAAAATGTATCTGGTTGTGATCACAACACCCCAGTGGCTCACATATATTGACATCATCAAAAAATTCCTTCTGTGAGCTCAATACTATGTCTAACACGTTCTCGCCCCTGGTTACTTCTAACACATGTTGAGAAAGGAAACTATCTTGTACTAAATTTAAAAACTCTTGATCCTCTCTCCCGGTACTCTGTAGAGATGTCCACTGTATATGCCCATGGTTAAAACCCCCCATAATAATACAGTCCGTTTACTCACTTCTTTGATAGCGTTATGTATTTTTTCATTCTCTTCCATGCTTATTTTTGGGAACTCCGATACACTAACCCAACAGTTAATGTTTTTCCTGTAACTATGTTACACCAGACAGCTTCTTCACATTCTGTTCTTTTTCTAATTTTATTTCATAAGCTTGGAGGGAATTCTTTAATATATAAAAAACTCCGCCTCCCCTTCTTCCTAATCTATCTTTCCTAAACATTACATACCCTGTCATTCCTAATTCGGCATCTGATATATCGGGTGTGGCCCAAGATTCAGTTATACCTATTATGTGAGGGTCAATATCTTCTACCATAATGTTTAGTTCATTTCTTTTGTTTACTATGCTCCTTGCATTTAAACAAACACATTTATAACCAAATTCCGTAGGGCTTTCCAGGCTGTTCTTTGCTGATGTCTTTTTGCTATCTTTATCTATGCCTCTAGTATTTGGCTTCTCTGTGTATCCCCCCTGCGAAACTAGTTTAAAAAGTTGCAACCTGTTCCATTGTCCATCGATCGAAGAAGGTTCTCGGAGAACACTGCTGCGCCCTTTCCGCTTAGATGGAGGCCATCTCTCATAAACATGTCTTCTTTACCAACAAAATATCCCCACAAATCTACAAATCCAACTCCTTCTTCTTCACACATCTGCTCTAATAGTGCGTTAATTGCCATCCTCTTGCAGTTTCTAAATGTTGTTTCCCCCTTTCCCCCCCCTCACTGGCAAGTTTTCCCGAGAGTATGATCTGTTCAACTCTCGTCTTCTTCAGTGTCTCTACCAACTCTCTGTATCTCTTTACTATCCTGGTTGTTCCATCCCTGTCTGCATTGTTCGTCCCTACATGTACTAATATAGACCCCCCCTTTGGGCCATGCCCCAATACGTTCTCTACCCGTTCAGTCACATGCTCTATCCTAGCCCCCGGAAGACAAACAACAACGTCTTCTCCTTTGCTTAATGCCCCGTCTGTCTTTCGCAAAATGGAGTCTCCCATAAATACCCTTTCTGTTCTCAATGCCCCCTCGATCACTGCTTCAGAGTAGCTCCTCCGTTTTGCATCTCCCTGGTTGCTGACTTTTCCCCCTGCCGCTTTCTCTGTTGTTCCTTTCTTTCCGGTCTCTTTTCTTCCTGTCATCGTCCTTGTTATTGACTTCCGTTTGGTCACATCACCTCTCACTTCCTTTCTTCCATTCGTCTTTCCTCCTGTCGCATCTACTTCTCTCATCTCCTGTCCCCTTGTCCCTTTCCCCCCTTCTCTACTGTACTTTCTCCCCTGTCACCTTCCTGCATGTCATGTTTCCTGTTGTTCTTTCTCCATTTGTTGTCCTTGCAATCACCCTCCCTCCACTCTCCATCCCCTTCACAATATCCGTTAGCCTAGCTAACTCTGCTGTCAGACAGTCCACTTTCCAACACCCTAAACATTGGAACGTAAACCCTTCCTCCGTTGTCTCTGACCAAGTTTTTCCGCACCCCGATACGGCAAAATCCACCAAGCTGTGGCAGTGGTTACACACCAAGTGCCTCCTTGCCTTCACTTGCCGCTTGCCAGGTGCCATATTACGATTTGTCAAAATCAACTCTTAGTTTAAACCAACTTAGTCTTTAGAAAGACTGTTTGTTTATTGTGTACAGCAACTGCAGCACACTTTATGTTATAAACAACTTACTACCTATGCTACCATGAACAATAAGTTTAGTCTGTACTGGTACCGTTCCCTAGCGGAAACGTTGGGCACTACCTATATAAACAAACCAAAGGGGTTTTCCCACTAAAACGCTTGTTTATTTTTAATAACAATGATACTATTCACAGTATTATCTTACATATGTAGTTGTTACTCTTATTGCTTTATCTCTTATATACTATATAAAATAAAGAGATTTGCTCAATCTTGTTTACAATTTGTCGAAGCCTAGATTACCCTATTATCACCAACTATACTAATCTGTTCAAAAATACTGTTAACTAACAAACTTTAACCAAAACTACTACTCAATATATGTCCAGTACAACTTTATGAATAACCTTCACACAAGAATAATACTTATCAATCAATATTTCCGCTTGTTTTTCAAATTTTATACATCCGCCAATTTTCCCGCCAATTTCTATCACATGATCTCATTGGCGGTAATTTACTAACGCTATTTGTGTGCTACATCAATAAATTCTATTTTTAGCTCAGTCACGTTACCAGTATTTACATAATATGAAGGCATAATTTGTGTATGTGAGTGCATATGCGTTTGTGTGTACTTGTTTGTTTTGTTGTGGTTTAGTGTGTGAATGTATTTGTGTTTAACTCTCAGTTCGATCAATCCGTATTGATGTAATTCTGAGCTTCTTTTTATAGTTTTTAGGCGCAATACCTAGTTATAATTACTTTAAAAAAGACGTACATGAAATCTTGATTCTGTTTTTTATC
>JAODUO010001682.1:25000-76049 GCA_025642075.2 Ridgeia piscesae | reverse complement strand
TTGTGTCAAACGATAGGATAGCAGTGATTTGCGCATGAGTGAGGTCGACCCTTTCCTGGCGAACGCTCAGCCTCAGGCCCCGGCGTCGAAGGTTTGATGTTGTAGACATCCTTATGTGTCTTTCTTGTTCCCGAGAGTTGATACGACCCCTAGTCGCAAGCGTTGATTTCATGCGGCTTAAGTGTAACGCCTTGTGGTATTATTGACAGGCGGCAAGGTGACGACAGGGAGCAAACTGACGACTGGCAGCTTGGTGACAACAGCCGACAAGGTGACGACATGGAGCAAAGTGACGACAGACGGCAAGGTGACGACAAGCGACAGCCAGTGGCAAGGTGCCGGCACCACAACAGTTCGTCCGGCATCTTGCGACAAGGTCCTCGCGGCCAACCGTCACACGATACTCCAGTGGTTCATGTACTGGCAAACTAAACGTTACACGTACCGAGAGAACCGCTCATTCCGAACAATGGAGACGACTTGACAGTTTCCTCGTGAACATCTGGGTGACGGGGCGCTAGAAGCCAGCTGTCTGTAAAGATATAATACACACAACGTCGTTGAAACGTTCATTCTACCAGCGTACTACATTGATCCGGTCACATATGTTTCTATGCGTAGAGCGCAATGGTATAGCTTCGGACTCTCGACTAAGATAACCCGGGTTCGAATCCTGTGCCGCCGTGTTAAAACGTTGGGCAAGTTTTCATTCTATATTGCTCCAGATTACTCAGCTGTATAAAGGAGTCACTTGCTGTAGACAGTGGTGGATATGTGTAGAGCAGCCTTCGCGCATTAATTGTAGCCATGGCTGGATGCTTCCCAGAGGAGATGAGACGGTGTTTGATTGAACAGGTCTGCCCGGGAAGTAGTGTAAAGCGCTTTGAGCAGTCCTGAAGACTGGATACTGCGCTATATAAGAACTTACCTTCATTATTTGTATGTACCACGAGGGCGGAGCGAAGCCGACGTTGTGTTGTGAAATAAAACACTGTTGAAACACACTGTTCTTGTTACTACTTTCTTGCACAAAATATCCTCTGCCCGATATCATTTGTTTGTCCTGGATATTGTCTGTTTCTCAATTTATGTTAGGAATCTCAATGATACGTAACTCGTCGTTTTCACTCACTTTAGGGTAAAATTTGAAAATGTGACAAAGGCTTCTGTACAACGACAACATCGTTCTGCAGACCAACTATGCGGCGGCTAAATCGCACTGCGACCGGCTCATGCATACCAACTGAATCACTCGCTAGGCCACGGCACAGTTAGTCGGAGGGTAGTGCCTGTGCGGCGCCTAACCTAGTCTGGGGACATGCATATGAGCTACACGGCACCATTGCACCGACTGTTTTGTGCCATGCGGTTTCTTGTTCATGACGTTGAACTTGAATAACGCTTTGATACGAGGCTCTTCAACCTCAGTCAGAAAAACAAGACCAACCCGCCGCAGGCACCAATGAAGAACCTCCCGAAACCAAACTATCTGGAGGAATCCTAGAGTTCTTTGAACATTTCCTGTACTTAGGGAATCGTCTGTCTCAGAAGGCTTCCATCGTATCCTGTATTTGTCTGTCTGAATGTGTTTGTACGCAATACAGAACTTGTGTAATTAACAGTGTCTTCTACTTACGAATCTCGCATTTAACAGTGGCTACACGTACGTGTGTGTGGAAGCACGGATGGCACTGTGTGTGTATGTGGAAGCACGGGTGGCATTGTGAGTGTCTGACTGTGGAAGCATGGGTGGCACTGGAAGTGTGCGACTGTGGAAGCACGGGTGGCATTGTGAGTGTGTGACTGTGGAAGCACGGGTGGCACTGTGTGTGAATGTGGAATCACGGGTGGCATTGTGAGTGTGTGACTGTGGAAGCACGGGTGGTACTGTGTGTGTCTGTGGAAGCACGGGTGGCATTGTAAGTGTGTGACTGTGGAAGCACGGGTGGCATTGTAAGTGTGTGACTGGAAGCACGGGTGGCACTGTGACTGTGGAAGTGTGTGAATCAATCGCCGTCTTCAAGCATACCGAAGCAGTGCAACTCTTTCAGTGATTACACGTAAATTCCCATTAAATTACGAAATCGTGTCTCCATGGCTAATACTTTTTCCATTAGGAATCATACACGAGTTGTTTACTCAACACTGTTCATAAATAAACAATAGAAAGAAACTGCACTGCGTGGTCAAATTCAAAACAGATATCATGGGTGAAAAACAATATTGCCAAACATATCCACAAAGCATTTGGCAGGTGTTCAGGAGTTCTGCAAAACGTACAAAATACAGATAAAAAATACTTTATTATACAGATTCATTAAATAAACAACCTCTCTAAACACAAAAGTAAAACTAGCATTATTTTAATACACAAGTATGTATTAACAAGAGATATTAGCTGACTGTTTTGACCTAACAAATTCTTCTGCTTTGTGGCAATGTCTTTGAAGATGAAACTCCCCAAAAATGCAAATAAGAGGGTTTGAGGGCAAAATACGACAAACGCTCAAATAAAATCGCCCATTCATGTAGCAACCTTTAGTTCAGCGACATTTAATTTCAATGCATAAGAGTGTTTGTTTCCAAAACGCGATAACTGCTGTGGGTCTTTTTTCCAAACCACGATATATCCTATTTATCCAATCAGCGACAGATTGGTGTATTGAGAACACCTAATGAAATCAACAATTGATAATTTGCAAGAACGCATTATGCCATTCTCAAAACGTAGTAAACATAATTCGGATGAAATGTAGAAGTAGACAAATTAACATCGTTTGTCATTGGCGCATTAAGTTTGTTATCACTTCAATTAATGTTATTTTGAAACTTATTTATTATTTATTACATTGTTTCTGGTCAACATTGATGCATTAGTTTGTTTTCCAATGATCTGCTACACAAATTAAATACATTTTACGAGACCCATGAAAACTACTCAAGATGACAATATCATTACTACCTTGTTCCAATTTTATTGTTGCATTAACAAGGTAATTTTTCTTAACGAATTAATGTTTTACACTATATCAGTTTGAATTTGTAAGAAATGTTGCTTAATAACAACTTGTGCATCTCAGCATCAGTTTGTGTCATTTTTATAACAATGATATGGATATGTTGCATTTTGGAAAAATGGCATGGATATATCGCATTTTTATAACAAATGTCATAGTGTACGTGATTTTTCATTAAAAAATGCAAACAAACATTTCAGTTTTTATTGCCAATCTCTTTGATTTTATATTATTAATATGTTTGCATATGGTGCAAATGTTTATGACTACCCTCTGAGGGCGAAACACAAAAGTGCGTTTATCTCAAAACATAAAAATTTGATATATCATGTTTTGTCCTCAAACCCTTCATAAAAAACCGCGAAGATTTACCACCGATCACATTTCAACAACAGCAGTAACCTCCACTGGTCTCCAGGCAACCAATGACGTTCCTTGGATATCACGTCAGCGGTTTTTTCTTCTTCTTCACATTCGCTGTCATTTCTTCTATTAATACTGTCTTTGTCTTTGTGCTACGTGCGACGAGAACGTTTGCTTGTTGCAGGACTGTCTGATGAACTTGCAGGACTCTGGGTGTTCTGTATCGTCCTCTTGCGATGCTCCCTCTTTGGCAACTCTTCTGCTCTTGTCGGCTCTGCCAGTCGCTCTGCAGCCTTCTCCAATGCAGATGGTCTGGTCTTTCCAGGACCTCTCTCTGTAGATGCTGAAACTAGAACAGAACCAATATGCACATCAGCCAGACCAAATTAATTACTGGTAGTACACAATTTAAAGTGAAAACTGCAAGTGTGTGTGTACGTGTACCTGATATGTGTGACTGATTGAAGACAGTGAGAAAATTAAAAGTGAGCACATGTAATTCAGTATATTTAATTTTTAATGATTGTTTCCAGAAAAGACTAACATATTATCAAGCTGCAGATATTCCTTTTTCTTGTTTAATAACTCCTAGTCAAAATTACCAAATAAACTAAAACTGCAGTCCAAAAAGATTTGTTACTTAGAAAATGTCCCTATTTATTTCATTCAAATGCAATCATGTTTTACTAACTGCAAACATACAGGCTTGTGCTTATGTTTTTATGTTATGCTACCACAAACATACAATTTCAGCAAGCAGATTTTGTTTTTTTCTAATACATGCCATAAAATAATTTAATGTCACGCCATAAGGAATTGACGGACATTGTAGGATGATATCTTGAGACATTATGCAAATATTCATCTCTGACCCTGACCATCAACATCACAATACAACTTTGGTGCCAGTACAAACTACCACAATAAACCCATACATCTACTACTCTACACAACACAGACAAAGACAAACATCTGTCTGTTGAAAATCATAAATCACAAGTCATAAATCTTATCGCTGGCCATTGCACAGTAGGATGTTTGTGGTAATTCCGAGCATCATTAGCATTTATTTTACGTTTATTTACCATGCAGTTATTGTCAAACACAATGATTTCACTCTCCTTTATAGGAAACTGCGTCATAACAGCACGACGTCACAACAGAACGACATGGATTTACACAATAACAGTCAGCTTCAAAGTATAAATACGGAAGTGCTATTACTTGTGGTACATGCTCGAGTTGCTGATAAAATAATGGCGCAAACATGCAAGAGACGAATAGACAGACATTGAATGAGAGACTTGGCATAATTAGGCACTGCCTAGCATCGTCACAGATCAACTGAAGTGTTGACTAAAGGTTCATTCCTTTGAATCCTTTCAAACCTCATTGTAATAATTATAGTAATTCTTTCATACTAACATAACACTAATAACAGATAAATCTATTTTGACTGTTTTAAAGGTGTGCTGAAAAGCTTAAACAACATAAGAATATACCATTTAGACAATATGTGACCATGATTTCATAAGCACGGAGCCACGGTTTATAATAAATATTTTTCAAACACAGCACAGTGTGTTTATATTTGACGAATACCCAGGGAAACTGTTTCTGGTGTCTGTGTACATGTGTACATGTACTGTCATGTAGTATGGGTATCTTCACTCATGTTATAAATGAATGTTTCCCTCGCATATCTAAACGGCAATTCTCTAGAACTTCAGGAATGCTACTGAAATAGATTAATGTTATGATGCAACACATTTAGTTTATAGATCCTACTCCAGAAAAAGTAAAACACTGAGCGCTGTTTGCACAGAAGCGAATTCCCATGTGGCCATATAGTACAATCACCATCTACGCAGTCACGACCAAAATCAATACTTAAAATGCAACAAAAGTCACAGAGGAAATGCTCAAATGGAATCTCATTCAGTTATTGGTCCCCAGAGTAGCCTTGAATTAAAAATTATCACATTTCTTCTGGTCCATCTTGCTTTACTGTCGAGGAGGGAAGAGCTCTGATTTCTAACGGCATGTCGTAGCTGTACTGGCTGTTACCCGCACGCACACATACAAAGGTCAACCATCAAGAATGTTCATCTGCTGCTTTTAAAGTGAAGCTAAGGACACATATTTCTAGAAGTTTTTACAGCATCGTGCGCAAGCAACGACTGTTGGAATAGCATATAAATCTCACATTCCAGTTGGTTCATGTTCTTCACAACTGTTTTCTTCGACAAGAAAATACATTACTCACACTGAAATATTTGATTTAATGTTTAAATGCTGTACTCTAGGAATACTGGAACATGACGAAATAGCCGTGTTGCTGTTCCATTCACTGTATGCAACCTATCTGCCATTCTGCTTTCAAAACAGAAGCCAAGTTTAATTTATGCACTCTCTCTCTCTCTCTCTCTCTCTCTCTCTCTCTCTCTCTCTCTCTCTCTCTCTCTCTCTCTCTCTCTCTCTGTCTCGCTCTCTCTCTCTCTCAGTCTATCTCTCAGTTTATCTCTCAGTCTATCTCTCTGACTCTTTTTTCAGCAACGCTCACCCAGTGTACTCTCTTTCACTTTCACTTTACTTTATTGTCCTTAAAAAGGATATGCATTTTACAACTCATGATCACATCTAAAATATATGGGATGGTCTCAACAAAATGCAAATGAATTTCCAGATCCACTACAAGAATAATTCAACCGGGTGACATCAATATGACTTATTTAGCATTCAACATTCTAATGGCCACCAGCACAAAACTCCTGGTATAGCGACATGTTTTACATTTTATACAACGGTATCTCTTCTGTTGTGGACACCACTTCTGTCGCTGTTTCTTTGTCCGTCCATACGTCTGTCTGTCTCTCGCTCACACTCTCGCTCTGGCTCTCTCTGGCTCTCTCGCTCTGTCTGTCTGTCTGTCTGTCTGTCTGCCTGCCTGCCTGCCTGCCTGCCTGCCTGCCTGCCTGCCTGCCTGCCTGCCTGCCTGCCTGCCTGCCTGCCTGCCTGACTGTCATTCTGTCATTCTGTCTATCTGTCTCTCTGTCTGTCTACCTTTCTCTCGCTCTCTGTCTCTCTCTCTCTCTTGCTCTGTCTGTATGTCTGTGTGTCTCCCTCTTCTGTCTCATTCCATCCCTCCCTTTCTCTCATCCTCTCCCTTTCCCTGTTCCTTTCAGTGTCCCTTTCTATGTCCCTTTCTTTCATTGTGTCCCTCCCTCCCTCTTACAACCCCTTCTGCCCTCAGTAAATAAAAGTGATGTCACTGTCAGGGAAGCTGTTAACTGTGGCTGCTTCCAGCCAGTGCAGTGACAATGTGAGATGGTGTGACAAGTGTGACACGGTATGCTGTACTAAGTTGACTGATGAATCCTGTCTCTGTTTGTAGAACGTGTGAGTACTGGAGGACAACCACCATGGCACCATGCACCGTGACTGGATTGACACCAACAGTGTGACCCTTATGAAGACACTACTTTATGCATTTCTACATTGATCCTATTTTAAAGTGGCCATTGTATTCAGGTACTTTTTGTATTATTCAATCAACCAATGTCATAGTATTTCACATACATATACATGTACGTCGCACACACACCACACACACACACACACACACACACACACACACACACACACACACACACACACACACACACACACACACACACACACACACACACACACACACACACACACACACACACACACACACACACACACACACACACACACACACACACACACACACACACACACACACACACACACACACACACACACACACACACACACACACACACACACACACACACACACACACACACACACACACACACACACACACACACACACACACACACACACACACACACACACACACACACACACACACACACACACACACACACACACACACACACACCAAACATTCACAAAGTTGAAGGGTCAAGGTGTGTAAGTAAACTGATGAGATATTTTGTTGTTGTCCAGTCATTGTGTTTCCTCTTTATGTCCTAGTACTGCACTACTGGTCTGATGCCAGCATCTTTCAACTTGGAGACATCGAACCATTTCAACAGCCTAGTCGGTGTTACAGTTTTCTCTACGCGCTTCCCACCTTCGCGGACTTCCGTGCCAAGCTTAATGTAAACAAACACTGACCACGTCCAGTGATGAACCGACGCTTTGACCCTGTGCGTCACCGCGCGCGTGTGCAATGCGGCACAATTCGTGGGGAATCCCTGTTTCGAAGCGGCAGGATCGCGGTCTGCAGACCAACTATGCGGCGGCTAAATCGCACTGCGACCGGCTCATGCATACCGACTGAATCACTCGCTAGGCCACGGCACAGTTAGTCGGAGGGTAGTGCCTGTGCGGCGCCTAACCTAGTCTGGGGACATGCATATGAGCTACACGGCACCATTGCACCGACTGTTTTGTGCCATGCGGTTTCTTGTTCATGACGTTGAACTTGAATAACGCTTTGATACGAGGCTCTTCAACCTCAGTCGTTGCAAGGCAAGGCAACGTCAGAAAAACAAGACCAACCCGCCGCAGGCACCAATGAAGAACCTCCCGAAACCAAACTATCTGGAGGAATCCTAGAGTTCTTTGAACATTTCCTGTACTTAGGGAATCGTCTGTCTCAGAAGGCTTCCATCGTATCCTGTATCTGTCTGTCTGAGTGTGTTTGTACGCAAGACAGAACTTGTGTAATTAACAGTGTCTTCTACTTACGAATCTCGCATTTTAACAGTGGCTACACGTACGTGTGTGTGGAAGCACGGATGGCACTGTGTGTGAATGTGGAAGCACGGGTGGCATTGTGAGTGTCTGACTGTGGAAGCATGGGTGGCACTGGAAGTGTGCGACTGTGGAAGCACGGGTGGCATTGTGAGTGTGTGACTGTGGAAGCACGGGTGGCACTGTGTGTGAATGTGGAATCACGGGTGGCATTGTGTGTGACTGTGGAAGCACGGGTGGTACTGTAAGTGTGTGTCTGTGGAAGCACGGGTGGCATTGTAAGTGTGTGACTGTGGAAGCACGGGTGGCATTGTAAGTGTGTGACTGGAAGCACGGGTGGCACTGTGACTGTGGAAGTGTGTGAATCAATCGCCGTCTTCAAGCATACCGAAGCAGTGCAACTCTTTCAGTGATTACACGTAAATTCCCATTAAATTACGAAATCGTGTCTCCATGGCTAATACTTTTTCCATTAGGAATCATACACGAGTTGTTTACTCAACACTGTTCATAAATAAACAATAGAAAGAAACTGCACTGCGTGGTCAAATTCAAAACAGATATCATGGGTGAAAAACAATATTGCCAAACATATCCACAAAGCATTTGGCAGGTGTTCAGGAGTTCTGCAAAACGTACAAAATACAGATAAAAAATACTTTATTATACAGATTCATTAAATAAACAACCTCTCTAAACACAAAAGTAAAACTAGCATTATTTTAATACACAAGTATGTATTAACAAGAGATATTAGCTGACTGTTTTGACCTAACAAATTCTTCTTTCTGCTTTGTGGCAATGTCTTTGAAGATGAAACTCCCAAAAAATGCAAATAAGAGGGTTTGAGGGCAAAATGCGACAAATGCTCAAATAAAATCGCCCATTCATGTAGCAACCTTTAGTTCAGCGACATTTAATTTCAATGCATAAGAGTGTTTGTTTCCAAAACGCGATAACTGCTGTGGGTCTTTTTTCCAAACCACGATATATCCTATTTATCCAATCAGCGACAGCTTGGTGTATTGACAACACCTAATGAAACCAACGATTGATAATTTGCAAGAACGCATTATGCCATTCTCAAAACGTAGTAAACATAATTCGGATGAAATGTAGAAGTAGACAAATTAACATCGTTTGTCATTGTGGCATTAAGTTTGTTATCACTTCAATTAATGTTATTTTGAAACTTATTTATTATTTATTACATTGTTTCTGGTCAACATTGATGCATTAGTTTGTTTTCCAATGATCTGCTACACAAATTAAATACATTTTACGAGACCCATGAAAACTACTCAAGATGACAATATCATTACTACCTTGTTCCAATTTTATTGTTGCATTAACAAGGTAATGTTTCTTAACGAATTAATGTTTTACACTATATCAGTTTGAATTTGTAAGAAATGTTGCTTAATAACAACTTGTGCATCTCAGCATCAGTTTGTGTCATTTTTATAACAATGATATGGATATGTTGCATTTCGGAAAAATGGCATGGATATATCGCATTTTATCGCATAACAAATGTCATAGTGTACGTGATTTTTCATTAAAAAATGCAAACAAACATTTCAGTTTTTATTGCCAATCTCTTTGATTTTATATTATTAATATGTTTGCATATGGTGCAAATGTTTATGACTACCCTCTGAGGGTGAAACACAAAAGTGCGTTTATCTCAAAACATAAAAATTTGATATATCATGTTTTGTCCTCAAACCCTTCATAAAAAACCGCGAAGATTTACCACCGATCACATTTCAACAACAGCAGTAACCTCCACTGGTCTCCAGGCAACCAATGACGTTCCTTGGATATCACGTCAGCGTTTTTTTCTTCTTCACATTCGCTGTCATTTCTTCTATTAATACTGTCTTTGTGCTACGTGCGACGAGAACGTTTGCTTGTTGCAGGACTGTCTGATGAACTTGCAGGACTCTGGGTGTTCTGTCTCGTCCTCTTGCGATGCTCCCTCTTTGGCAACTCTTCTGCTCTTGTCGGCTCTGCCAGTCGCTCTGCAGCCTTCTCCAATGCAGATGGTCTGGTCTTTCCAGGACCTCTCTCTGTAGATCCTGAAACTAGAACAGAACCAATATGCACATCAGCCAGACCAAATTAATTACTGGTAGTACACAATTTAAAGTGAAAACTGCAAGTGTGTGTGTACCTGATATGTGTGACTGATTGAAGACAGTGAGAAAATTAAAAGTGAGCACATGTAATTCAGTATATTTAATTTTTAATGATTGTTTCCAGAAAAGACTAACATATTATCAAGCTGCAGATATTCCTTTTTCTTGTTTAATAACTCGTAGTCAAAATTACCAAATAAACTAAAACTGCAGTCCAAAAAGATTTGTTACTTAGAAAATGTCCCTATTTATTTCATTCAAATGCAATCATGTTTTACTAACTGCAAACATACAGGCTTGTGCTTATGTTTTTATGTTATGCTACCACAAACATACAATTTCAGCAAGCAGATTTTGTTTTTTTCTAATACATGCCATAAAATAATTTAATGTCACGCCATAAGGAATTGACGGACATTGTAGGATGATATCTTGAGGCATTATGCAAATATTCTTCTCTGACCCTGACCATCAACATCACAATACAACTTTGGTGCCAGTACGAACCACCACAATAAACCCATACATCCACTACTCTACACAACACAGACAAAGACAAACATCTGTCTGTTGAAAATCATAAATCACAAGTCATAAATCTTATCGCTGGCCATTGCACAGTAGGATGTTTGTGGTAATTCCGAGCATCATTAGCATTTATTTTACGTTTATTTACCATGCAGTTATTGTCAAACACAATGATTTCACTCTCCTTTATAGGAAACTGCGTCATAACAGCACGACGTCACAACAGAACGACATGGATTTACACAATAACAGTCAGCTTCAAAGTATAAATACGGAAGTGCTATTACTTGTGGTACATGCTCGAGTTGCTGATAAAATAATGGCGCAAACATGCAAGAGACGAATAGACAGACATTGAATGAGAGACTTGGCATAATTAGGCACTGCCTAGCATCGTCACAGATCAACTGAAGTGTTGACTAAAGGTTCATTCCTTTGAATCCTTTCAAACCTCATTGTAATAATTATGGTAATTCTTTCATACTAACATAACACTAATAACAGATAAATCTATTTTGACTGTTTTAAAGGTGTGCTGAAAAGCTTAAACAACATAAGAATATACCATTTAGACAATATGTGACCATGATTTCATAAGCACGGAGCCACGGTTTATAATAAATATTTTTCAAACACAGCACAGTGTGTTTATATTTGACGAATACCCAGGGAAACTGTTTCTGGTGTCTGTGTACATGTGTACATGTGTACATGTACTGTCATGTAGTATGGGTATCTTCACTCATGTTATAAATGAATGTTTCCCTCACATATCTAAACGGCAATTCTCTAGAATTTCAGGAATGCTACTGAAATAGATTAATGTTATGATGCAACACATTTAGTTTATAGATCCTACTCCAGAAAAAGTAAAACACTGAGCGTTGTTTGCACAGAAGCGAATTCCCATGTGGCCATATAGTACAATCACCATCTACGCAGTCACGACCAAAATCAATACTTAAAATGCAACAAAAGTCACAGAGGAAATGCTCAAATGGAATCTCATTCAGTTATTGGTCCCCAGAGTAGCCTTGAATTAAAAATTATCACATTTCTTCTGGTCCATCTTGCTTTACTGTCGAGGAGGGAAGAGCTCTGATTTCTAACGGCATGTCGTAGCTGTACTGGCTGTTACCCGCACGCACACATACAAAGGTCAACCATCAAGAATGTTCATCTGCTGCTTTTAAAGTGAAGCTAAGGACACATATTTCTAGAAGTTTTTACAGCATCGTGCGCAAGCAACGACTGTTGGAATAGCATATAAATCTCACATTCCAGTTGGTTCATGTTCTTCACAACTGTTTTCTTCGACAAGAAAATACATTACTCACACTGAAATATTTGATTTAATGTTTTTTAAATGCTGTACTCTAGGAATACTGGAACATGACGAAATAGCCGTGTTGCTGTTCCATTCACTGTATGCAATCTATCTGCCATTCTGCTTTCAAAACAGAAGCCAAGTTTAATTTATGCACTGAGAGATTACTTCATTAACCCTCTAGACCATACATCAATGCTCCGAGTCTCTTCCAAGTGCAATCACAACATCTCAACACCCCCAATGCGTGGGTGCACCAAGCATTTTGCTCAATGAGGGATTCTACTTAGTCTGCCGATTGTTTTAAAAATCTTGCTTGAACGATTCTCTCTTGCCAAACGTGGCCAGATCACCAGTCTCCTGTTCCTGGTGACATCTGTGGAAGGTTCCTAGGTGGACATGTAGATCTCTGCCATGGCTAGTTTGCAAAGTGTCTGCGGTCCAGATGCGTCTGCTACCATCTAAAGAACCACACGGAGAACATCCCCTGTGATCTCAGGTTCTAAGCCACGCAATGTAGATTACTTTTGGCAGTTCCAATGCATCCACAAGCCAGGCTTTCAGTCTTGTTTCTAAGAAATGTCTGTTAGCAAAAAAGTTCAACCATAATGCTGCTTAAAATGAGAAAAAAAACCACAAGAAATATAGGAGATGTAGGCACACACAGAGGCTGTTGATTGTCATATTCTGGCTCACTATTCAGACCAGCATGAACTTACTTTCTTTCGTTGTGTCCTTGGTGTCCCTGCTGTCAGAGGGAGGAGGTAGCTGAGGGACACGTGGGAATTCCTGCTGTGTGATGCTACTGAAGTCATTCTGTGGCAGGCAAAACTCCAGCTCCTTGTTGGGAAATGGTACAATTTCTGATTCGTTCTGCGAGGGCAAACAATGTCAATTGTTATTCACGGGATAGTGTCAAACTTTTTTTTTTATTTAAAGCAAGCTTGCTTGTACCATTGCCTATTTCATTACCAGGCTGAGATAATTATCATGAAGTTCAAGTTTAATTGTAAACTGGCTAAATGCCCTGAGAAAAACCCTGCAGTATCCTATATTGAAGGAATTCAAGGAATACAATAACAGCTTAAGATGGGCTTGGTTCCATATAAACACATCAAACTGTAAGTATCATTGGTGTATGATATTCGTTTAATTATTAAATGCAACACTTTGACATCAAATTGTCCTTCATCAATGTCTTTATTAATCTGCTAGGTGGCACTTGAACTACTTACATCATCAGTCCATCCCTACTGCAAAGTCCATGCATATTGTATATTATTATTCCAATTCTGGCACCAACTTCATATAGAAACACTCAAATTATATCTACAAACATTTTAATCCTAAAGAAATGGTCTCGCAATCATTTTGATCCTAAATAAACAATCCTAAACGCATACTGTGATAGACCTTTAAACAATTATGCCTGTCAGCAGCCCGGGACAACTTCCCAAATTTCCCTACCCTGAAACCCAGTACCAGATCCAGGTCGTGTACCTGGCAGTGGGTTCGTGGGAACTTACAAGAGCCTGCAGATCAAACATAGCACCCAGTCGTTGCCAAATCTGCTGCGCGGAAATCTTCTTGCTGACTGAACTGTTGAGTTTCTCATGAATACACATCATGTGGAAATGTCTGTTGACGCCTGAATACGGCAGAAAAACAATCGTTAATAGAATACACAAAGCATGCTCTAGTGTGTGCTTCAGTTGTGAAATGAAATTGAATACTGAGAAATTGCTTTTCTGTTTGGTAGTACTGTCATGGTCCGTTCGTGTACTCAGGTAATACAAATTCGTTGTTTAACATGATTCACAAATGTCACTGTCTCTGCACTAATTTAATGAATAGCAAATTTGCCATATGAATCTTATCAAACAGCTTGCTGAAAAAACTTCTGATTCCCCAACCAATTCCTGCCACATAGACCAATCAATCACTACAATTTAGATTAACCTGACATGAAACAAAAGGAAATGGCATAACAAGCGAACTGTGAGATGACTGTGCATCAATCAAGTGAAAATTGGACTGACAAAATTGAGTGCTTCTCTGATCACTAGACTAAGCAAACACAGGTAGTTGCTACTTACACAAGGGGGTGGGAGTGTGTATTCATCCCATCGACCCCCCATCCTCACATATCAGAGGTTGGTGCTGCTGATTACGTCAGCTTACAGTACCCCTGGCTGATCACAGTGCAAATCGTTTAAATGAACTCAGCCAACGAACTTGCCCACCACTCACCACATCCGTGGTTCACGCCAGGTCAGGTGATTATAATATGAACATACTGAAGCCAACTATGGCCCGTGTAACGTTTAGGATGCAAATGGGCCATTACACTGGGATTTCCACCAGTCGAGTAACTGTCTTCAAACTGGGACGGGTATATGCACTGTTCTCACGGCTGACACAGCTACGACTGGGGAACTCAATTATTAGTTGGACTTAGCTAACTTCTGCACATTACATAGGGTTAGTTTTGCCTGGCAAACAGTTGTGGCTTGCAAGGATGATGCACATTCCCACTGAAGCGAGCTCCGCTCAAAATTCAAAGTGAAATGGAGGGTGCAGCTGGATGGTCTTTGAGCTATAATATAGATGCTATTGGGGGTCTCGAGGGGTATACCCGGGGGTACCTCCCGATTTTTTAGAGCCTGCCTACATTATAGGAAAATGGAACAGTGTTGTGAATACATAACCAATTATCCTGATATATAGAAACCCACAAGAACACTGCATTAGCCACTGCGAAGACACTTGTTCCGATAATGCAGTAAGTGCGACGAGTGACTTGTCAAAGGCGGATGACGGTGCTGTATAAGACTGCATTATTGTGACTGCTTTGAACAAGAGAGTCTAATGCCGAGGCAGAGTAGACTGAAGAGCAATTACTGCCAGACATGGCTGCATGAGACTGGTGGCTGATTCCTTCCCTGTCATTATCTCAACACCAGACTCAATACAGTAGACCGGCGATTTATGGATCTAAACCAGCCGTGCTATTATCTTATTCATGAACATCATTACGAGATGTGATAACCGTGAGATTAGCTGACTCTATTCTGCAGGACCTTGCTCTAGGTGCTATACGTATATCGTCATACATGGTAGCATTGTTTCATTGCGGCTGACCACATTAACACAGCAATAAAACCAATCTTATAGTTGCTCTCTTGTCAGCATCAGCATTTCCGTCTCTAGCTTCGAAAGTCCAAAGAGCAACAGAGTACTGTGATATCCCCTAACAACAACTTTTTGTTCCTAAAACTAAGCTCAACATAGGCAAGCATGTTTTGTTTGTAGCTGCGCTAACAATCTGGAATCAACTCCCTCTCCTAGTCCACATTACAATAAAACTTTCTGAAACTATAGCTACTGTTCGTAAAAAAACTCAAAACACCATTCCACCATATATTTTTGGCAGTTCCATCCTCCAATGACAACTCAGGCCTATCCCCGTTTATGATTACAACAAATTATTTTGTTTGTTGCGCCTCCTAGCTTGAATTTTCAAGGATATAGAAGTGTCACAATTACCATTACTGACTATGCCCACCAAACTACCGAGGGTACTTGACTTTGGGGTCGATGTTTTTCTTCTGATCTTAGTGGAAGTTGCCATACACTGTAAGTACCAGGCCTGTTGCAAAAATAACTCAAGCAAAATTTCAGCCTGCTTGATGAATTTTTCTTAGTGTTAATTATTGAGAAAAATATGAGATTAAAAAGTCCTGTGTAATTAATATATTAATCATTCTGGTCGCATCAAAATATAAATGTTTACAGTAATACAGTATTAATAAGAAACACAGGTTTGTAGGTAAAATCGAAGATCAATGCATATTATGGTTACGTGACCACGTCAGCTATATAACCAAGCATACAATAATTATGCTGTTTATAAAATCGATCTCCATCTCGTTCTACTACTAAGCTAAGTAACACTAACTATAAATTACACATATATCAAAAAGATAAAACATAAGGAAGGGTGGGTGGTTTTTTTTATAAAATACCTCCCATACAAACGCGAGTTTATAAAACAAACTCTTCTCACACAAACGTGACTAGCACGCGCCACCGCTTAAACACAAGTGACCAGTTCCCGCCTTTACAACCCTTTCCTACTTGATTTCTTTTGGGTTTACCATAGTACCATTTCACAAGGTATGCGACATGTATCAGACTCGTTGTTCACCTTCAAACAGTCAGTCAGAGCATGTATTAGGTGGCAGACTGGAATGAAGCTGCTTCGCTAAAACTTATGAAATAATGACATTCTCAGATTATACCAGCCTGACAAGCCACCATATCATTTTATCTCATATCATTTTATTTGTCTTTAATGTCATACAATTTACAAAGTACTGTAAATCGGTGCATCCGAAATAAACAAATATCCCTCTGAATTTGTGTTCTCATCTTAGATAATTACCAACTTGTTTTGTTAAACGTCTATTTTAAGAAGATTCTTCTACCGGACAATTGCAGACATATATGATGGAGTGACTACAATACAAATGTACTCAAGTACGATTACTTTGAACATGCATGAATACGAGTACTCAGAAAACAAATGTACTCGAGTGCGATTACTTTAGAATGTACTTGAGTACGAGTATGATTACTTTAGAATCCAATCATGATTACTTTCATAATTACTTTAATGGTTTACAGTTTACACTTAAACATAATGGACAGGGATTTAGCAGCTAACATTCACACCAGAGCAAACAGTACAGGTGGGAGTGTGGCATGGCTTCTAAAATTACAAAGCAAGATGTTAGGGGATGCTTATCTCCTGCAGTGCTTCCCAGGGACTGTCACAATATAACTTGTACTTTGTACTAATCAGGAGGGTGAGGAGATGTGGCTTCTCTGGGAAGAGAAGGTATTAATTAGGGAAATCTGACTGAATATTTATTTAACTGAAATGCTCAACAGTAATAGAAAATGAATACCTCGATTATTATTACATTTATTAGATTACTTCTAATATAGCCATTTTTATCTGTCTAATATATTTGCTTGCAACTGTTCATATGAAAAAAATGTAATCGTGAGAAGTAATCGTGAGTACGATTATCTTGGTAATGTACTCGAGTACGATTACTTTCCTTCGTACTCGAGTACGAGTACTCAAAAAGTACTCGTACTCGAGTACGAGTACACGAGTACGATTATTCCATCTCTGATATGTAACCATCAAGTCACATACGGCATGCTACAGATGGCAAACATTTGGAGGTGTGTGTGCCATGGGAACAGTTCTTTAGCATAACTGCTGCTTTATGATCATGCCCATAGTGGTATCACAACAATGTAAAAATTACTAACCCAATCATCTTAAATGTGAAGGACAACGGGCAATAACTACCCCAGGTAAGCACCAAAAGTTGTGCCCGGTTTGGTTTTCCATGACACTAGTCAATGCAGAAAACAGATTGTCATGAACTCATGATTTCTTGACCACTGACAGAAGTTATGACAGAGGCTAGAAGTTATAATATCAAAATAATACGTGCTGTTGTGTCCCTCTAGCTCTAGGGAACAATAATACTTGAAGTCTTGAACACAGTATAACATCATAATTAAAAATTTACCCATCCACCCATATTTATACCCGTCCAAATGACGGGTCTCTGCATAAAGCTATGTCGGCTCAATCACAATCAATGTTGACAACGTTTTTGCAGGAAGATGTGTGTTTATATGTAAACTGTATAGATTTCACTAAATTATAAAACAAACTTTTCAAATTGCATAACCCTATGCCTAAGGCCACTAACTCATAAGTTAAACTAAGACTAGTTATAGTATAGGGCCTACATTACACCAGAGATGGAGTAATCGTACTCGTGTACTCGTACTCGAGTACGAGTACTTTTTGAGTACTCGTACTCGAGTACGAAGGAAAGTAATCGTACTCGTACTCGAGTACATTACCAAAGTAGTCGTACTCACGATTACTTCTCACGATTACATTTTTTTCATATGAACAGTTGCAAGCAAATATATTAGACAGATAAAAATGGCAATATTAGAAGTAATTTAATAAATGTAATAATAATCAAGGTATTCATTTTCTATTACTGTTAAGCATTTCATTTAAATAAATATTCAGTCAGATTTCCCTAATTAATACCTTCTCTTCACAGAGAAGCAACATCTCCTCACCCTCCTGCTTAGTACAAAGTACAAGTTATATTGTGACAGTCCCTGGGAAGCACTGCAGGAGATAAGCATCCCCTAACATCTTGCTTTGTAATTTTAGAAGCCAGGCCACAGCCCCACCTGTACTGTTTGCTCTGTCAGTATGGTGTGAATGACTGGTCATATTTCCAACATCCAGAATCCTGACTGGGTCTGGGCGGTTAGCTGCTAAATCCCTGTCTATTGTGTTTAATTAAGTGCAAACTGTAAACCTGTCTAACTCCACAACTATTCTGGAGTCAAATACATTGAAATGTATTTAAATACAAATATTCTTGAGGGATTACAAATACAATTACAAATACTTTTGAATACATTGAAATGTATTTAAATACAAATATTCTTGAGGGATTACAAATACAATTACAAATACTTTTGAATACATTGAAAAGTATTTCAAATACTTTTTCATATATTTTTCAAATACTTTTCATTTTGTATTACTATGTTAGGTAAAAGAAAAGCAACACATATATTGAGACATCTAGTTTATAGGCATAATTAGTGTTTTGCTCATATGATGACAGGCAGACCAGTGCTAGGGAGTATTGTTATTGCTAACTGCACCACAGTGACAACTGACTGAAAGAGGTAAAGGCCAAAATACAGTGTTTGTTTGTTAAGCCAGGAGGTCCATAATAATATAATGCCTATGTTGCCCTCAGAAGAGACACTGCTAATCATTGCTAAGATGTTGTGAGGAAGGCTCAACTTCAAAGTCAGCCAGAAATCCAGAATAACCTGGTGCCAAATTGAAGCCTGACTAAAGAACAAAAGGGGATATTGACCTATGGTCACTGTTAGGTGCTAATCCATCCTCTGGCTCTGAGCAAACAAAAGTTGTGGTCACTGCAGGGCCATGGGGGAAGCCTGCTGTTAAGTGTCTTCATCAGCACTGTTGGGTGAAGTTGCAGTGCATTAAGGTAATCAGTTTGGCAGGCATTACATGTGACAGTGAAAATGAAATGTTGATACTGACAATGTATTTGAAACAAATATTTGAAAAAGTCCAATACTTTAGGAAAGTATTTAAATACAAATACTTTTAATTCCTAAACATCAATTACAAATTTATACTTAAAAAGTATTTAAATACTTTCAAATACAAATGTATTTGACCCCATGTCTAGACCCATCTGATATACTACATATTTGAATTGGATACTCTTTTGAATATGCCCCCCCTGGTTTTGTAGTGTTGTTATTGTAATGTATTTGATCATGTGTATTTGAAATTCTTAAATGCCTCCTATTTGTATTTGATTCAGAAACCATAAATTAAATTATTAATCCAGCATTAAATGATTCATCCAATACCTGAGAAAGTCGTCTAATTATTAATAATAATAACACCTGGATAGTGGATAGCAGTAATCAGTTAGAACATTAGTGACACAACAACAGAACAAGAATGACACCTAGGGATTCCATGAAAGTCGCCTTTATGTTAGAAACAGGACATTCATTAAAGTAATCATGAAAGTAATCATGATTACATTGATTACACATTATTGACATAGTCATAGACATAGTGATAGACAACTTATTTTTGTGTGTTTACATGGATGATCCCATGTAAATGCTGGATGTATGATAGGTTCCTCGTTAAATAACCATTTGATGTATGCTGATGATTTAGTGCTCATGGCACCTTCATCTATGGGTTTATCAATGTTATTATCTGTGTGTTCAGAATATGGGATAGAACATGATATTAAATACAATAGTACCAAAAGTAACGTTATGATATTTTCTTGTAAAAGGTTGAAAGATATACACATTCTAAACGTTTTGCTAAATGGAGAAACATTGCCAAGGGTTAGTAAATATAAATATCTTGGGCATATTATCACAGAAGATCTATGCGACAATGATGACATATCTAGACAATACAAGAGAATGTATGCCCAGGACGGTCTCAAGCCCGGCTGAGAAAAGAGGAGGGTTGGGCAAAGGGCTAACAACCCTTTCCCGTAAAAAACAGATTGTTACGAAAACATCGACCAAAGGAACTCTACTGAACTTGGGAGAGGGAGGGCCTCCTGGGGAGAGTATGACGCCATGCAGTGAAAGCCGTACGGAAGCTACATCGCCGATACCCTTCTTGTCTTCCAAGAAAATATCAAAAAACGGAACATGGAACGTGAGAACCAAGTTCGAAGCAAACAAAGCAGCCCAAATAGCAAGGGAATGACGGGCCTACAACATCACAGTATTAGGGCTATGTGAAACGAGGTGGACACAGTCGGGGCAAGAAATGATACTGTACTCGGGGCATGAAGAGGAAGACGCACATCACACAGAAGGCGTGGCCTTCATGTTGTCACATGAGGCACAGAATGCTCTCATTAGCTGGGAAGCGGCGGGACCAAAGATCATCTATGTCTCGTTCAAAACAAAGAAAGAAAACATCAAGCTCAACATCATCCAGTGCTACGCACCCACAAACGACAAGGATGGGGAAACAAAGGAGGACTTTTACAACAAACTGCAAACATTGTGTGACAAACTGAAGGAGAAGGACATGACAATACTCATAGGAGATTTGAACGCCAAAATTGGATCAGACAACAGAGGGTACGAAGAAGTCATGGGCAGACAGGGACTTGGCAAAATGAATGAAAATGGCGAGATGTTGGCTGACTTTTGTGCATTTAACAACATGATCATCGGAGGCAGCGTGTTCCCGCATTGCAGGATTCATAAGGCAACCAGAGAACAGAAAATCAAATAGACCATATCTGCGTAGGACGGAAGTTCAGAAGATCAATGCAGGATGTGAGAGTGCAGAGAGGGGCAGATGCAGCCTCAGACCACCATCTAGTGCTGGCCAGAATGAAGATGAAGCTAAAGAAGAGAGAAGTCAAGAAGAGCACCAGAACGCAGTACAATGTGGACTTCCTAAAGGACAGGCTGACTACAGAGACCTTCCGACTTACAGTCAGAAACAAATATGAAACCCTACACGATCTTCTTGACGAAGGAAACATGGACATAGACACACAATGGCAACAGATCAAGGAGATGTGGACCAGCACATGCAGCGAAGTTCTGGGAAAGAAGAAATACCAACAAAAAGACTGGATTTCTGCAGACACTCTCAACAAAGTGCAAGTGAGGAAGGAAAAGAAAGGTGCAATTAACAACAGCCGAACGAGAGCAGCAAAAGCAACAGCACAGGAAGAGTACACAGAGGCAAACAGAGCAGTCAAGAACAGCGTAAAAACAGACAAGGCAAACTTCATTGAAGACCTAGCCAAGGAAGCAGAGGATGCATCAGCCCAAGGAAACATGAAACAACTGTATGAAATAACAAGAAAATTAGCAGGAAAGTACAAGCGTACAGACAGACCCATCAAAGATAAGAATGGCAATGTACTTACCAGTGATGAAGACCAGTTGAAGAGATGGAGGGAACATTTTGAAGAACTGCTAAACCGGCCACCACCCCAGAACCCTCCAGACATCACACCAGCTGAAGAAGTACTCCAGATAAACTGCGAAAGACCAAGTAAGGCAGAGATTGAGAAAGCCATCCATCACATGAAGAGAGGGAAAGCTTCAGGCCCAGACAAAATTCCTGAAGACAGGGGTGGATGCCAAGCTCAGAGACCACCAAGCTGGCTTCCGCAAAGACAGATCATGCATCGACCAAATAGCAACACTGCGAATCATTGTTGAACAATCCATGGAATGGGACTCATCCCTGTACATAAACTTTGTAGACTACGAGAAGGCATTTGATAGCCTCGACAGAGATACACTGTGGAAGCTTCTACAGCACTACGGGATACCGAATAAACTTATATCTCTGATAAGAAATAGTTACGAAGATATGGCATGCAGGGTCATTCATGCAGGACAACTTACAGACTCCTTCATGGTGAAGACAAGAGTGAGGCAAGGATGTCTTCTGTCACCATTTTTATTCCTGCTCGCCATAGACTGGATCATGAAAAAGACTACAAAATATAGAAGAAATGGGATCCAGTGGACACCTTGGAGCCAGTTGGAGGACCTGCACTTTGCGGATGACCTCGCTCTCCTCTCACATAGCCATCAACAAATGCAGGAAAAAACAGAGCTACTAAACACAGTGTCAACACAGCTAGGACTCAACATCAACAGAAGCAAGACAAGGATTATGAAAGCCAACACAAAGAACAACAACCCCATTACAATGAACGGAGAGCCACTGGAAGAGACAGACTCATTCACATACCTGGGCAGTACAATCAACAAACATGGATGCATAGCAGAAGACGTCAAAGCAAGGATACAGCAAGAGTTGCATTCATCATGTTGAGAAAAATTTGGAGAGCAAAACAAATTAAAACTAACACCAAACTGAGAATATTCAATTCAAATGTCAAGGCAGTTTTACTCTATGGATCGGAGACATGGCGAAGTACACAGAAGACACTAAAAAGAATACAGACCTTCATCAACAAATGCCTGCGTAGAATCCTACACCTGAAGTGGACAGACAAGATATCCAACACTACACTCTGGAAAATGACCAAGCAACTACCCATAGAAAATGAAATAAAGAAGAGAACATGGAGGTGGATAGGACATACACTCAGGAAACCACCAAACACCATCACCCGTCAAGCCATCACATGGAACCCCCCAGGGAAGAGACGAAGAGGTAGGCCACGAAACACCTGGCAAAGAGACACGGAAACAGAAATGAAGGAGATGGGATACACCAGGAGAGAAATGGAGAAGATGGCCACGGACAGAAAACGGTGGCGTTCCTTGGTCGATGGCCTATGCTCCCAGCGAGCAAACAGGCATAAGCAAGCAAGCAAGCATGCCCAGGGTAATGCCTTGATCCGAAAGTTTTACATGTGTACAGAATCTGTAAAATGTACTTTATTTAAATCCTACTGTACTTAATTATATACATGCCAGCTATGCTGTTGCTATAGAGCAGAGTCAATGAGAAAACTATGTGTAGCATACAATAATGTGTTTAGATTTGTATGCAATGTACCTCGAGATTGTAGTGCAAGTTATATGTTTGTGTCAAGACGCTTACCCACATCACATATAAAATGTTAATTAGAAAAAAATTGTATAGTTTTTTTACGTGTATAGCTAGATCGGGCAATGCAATACTACAGAGTACCATGAATAGTGATGCTCTGTATACTTCACCACTGTATCGTCTTTCAGTTATTAGTCAGATTTTAGTTTTTATATGGATGTAATGTTCCGGAAAAGTTATTGAATTGAGACACAGTCACAGATACAAAAAGCCAAAGCCAGGGAATTACAATAACAATAGAGAAATATTTCACAGATGTGACTTCAGATTTCTATGAAGACGGCAAGTTTACAGTTTGACCCTGTCGACCAGTCCAGAAAGTACGATAATATTCGAATGCAGCATAAATCGCAGGGGATTTTTTTTATTATACTTCCCCTATTATCACCCACTCTCACGGTATTCGAATTTCTGTCTGCATTCATTATGACAGTGTTAGCCGAATGACTTTCGTACATAATCATCGACACTTACCAACAGGTTTATGTCGCCTCATTGCATGAAACAGGCTAACTTCCATATCCACATTCCACAACGAAGAATCGTCTTCCGCCATATTATTCAACTTCGAGAACATAGTATATAGCCTATGTCACCCTGGATTTGGCCGCCTGCAAAAAGTTGTGATGGACACGACGAAGGGATCCGTAATTATTTTGCAGCTATTGGACACATTCCACCGTTTTCTTCCAATTACCTGTGTGGTAAGTCATGGTTATGTTGTACCTTTTGAATTCACTTCACATATGTGTTTTAAATCAATATCGAAGCGGCATCTATGCTCATCTTGCCTCTCTTGTCTTGGCAATGCCATTGGCGTTGTTTGCGATTTCAACTGTACGTGGACTTGCGTCATGTTTGACAGTTTGACGCAAAAACGAGCGTACGTTATTATCTTTCTGATCAACTTTTTTCCACAAGACATAATACCCACAATTGTCTGTAATTTGGTTAATTATTCCAGTTCAAGAACGATTAATACAAAGACGATCGTTGTAAGCGGGTTGCCGTTGAATGTAAGTATAATATAATTATTATTATTATTAGAGAGGGACACATGTTAGCGCGTACATACTAAGAGGTTTCCAAACACACGGCAAGCCAACGTAATTAAATGACACTATGACGTGGATGTTTCAGTTAAGAATACTACTTTACTTTGCCTATCTTCTACGGACCCATGCCCGTAGAAGTCAGGCATAAGCTATAATTAAGCTACAAGGGCTAGAACTCTAGGCACCTCTAGACCCTCTATGCGTATGGTCTTACTCCATGCTGTCTGTCCCAGTTGATAATGTTCCTTCTCCTCAATGGCTTGCCATGTCTACTTTAGATAATGACGTTGTCGAAGACTACACCGGCCATCTACTTTAGATAATGACATCTTTAGGCAGTCAAGTTTTCTGTTTTAACTTTTTACTTTCATCGTTTACATGAATACAATTGCACCGCGTGACCAGAGTATATCGTGTAACTTGAGTTTAGTTCTTATTTAATATTTGTGCTCCATGTCTGCTTCAGTTTCATGAATTATATCCTTGATTTACGTTATTGATAATATCATCATCACTCCATCCCCATTGCTTGTTGATAATTATATCCAGATAGGGCGGGCTGGCATTTATGCGTGCGTGTGTGCGTGCGTGCGCGCGTACGTGCGTGTGTGCGTGTGTGTACGTATATATATGTTCTCGCTCGCATGTATATATATATATATATATATATATATATATATATATATATATATATCACACACTTTTGAAAACGGACTCTCAGGTGTGTGTAGATTAATATGTTAATGGAAGCATGTGTATGTATGTATGTATGTATGTATGTATGTATGTATGTATGTATGTATGTATGTATGTATGTATGTATGTATGTATGTATGTATGTATGTATGTATGTATGTATGTATGTATGTATGTATGTATGTATGTATGTATGTATGTATGTATGATTAATTATGTATATATATATATATATTATATATATATATATATATATATATATATATATGTTCTCCACATGTATGTATGTATATATATATATATATATATATATATATATAATACATGAGAAGAATATATATATATATATATATATATATATATATATATATATAATATATATATATATATATATAATATATATATATACATATATATATTTATATATATATATATATATATATATATATATATATATATATATATATATATATACAGTGTATATATATAAATAATATATATATATATAGTATATATATATATATATATATATATATATATATATATATATACATATACATACAATACACATGCTTACACATATATACAGTATTATATCTACACACACCTGAGAGTCCGTTTTCAAAATGTGTTTTTATTGGTGATGTAAGAAGCCATGTTGTAAAAACCGACACCGCGCCGTTTGTGATCGGCAAAAGGAGATTAGCAAACGGAGGGAAACCGCAAAATAATTTATCAGGAACTTCCGTCGGATGATTGAACCATTTAGGGACCTGTTACTTGGCGCCTGTGGCTCTGGGCTAAATTCAGTCCGCACATACTCTGTTCATTTCCTGCTCGATTAACGAACGCATTGGTGTGTAGTTCACGACGTCAAGCAGGTGAACAGTCCATCACACGGCCTGTTGTCAAAGCAAAAGGTCCGTCGAGCCATAAAAATGGATGCCGAACAGACGGAGCGTTCTATAAATTCGTTGTGTATTTTTAAAGTTCTGCTCCCAGCGTATTTAGTTACGACTATCCCATAAGGTAAAGCTAATAAAGTATGCGGTAACGTTTGGTCTAGGAGTTGTCATGCCACCGACATATTCGTCATGACATTGTGACCAGTTGCCTAGCAACAACTCCGTCAAGCCATACAAAAATGAATGCCGAACACATGGCACAATTGTGTTCATGATATATTTTATTGAAATTCTGGATTTAACAGATTTTTGTTATGACAACGTCATATGAGAAAGTTGTTAAAGTGACAAATGTGTAGAGTAGAGTTTGTTCTAGGAGATGCCATGTCACCATGGTAATGCAATTCACATGTAAACAACGTTATCTGCAGTGTTAGCAAATACAAAGCATAAACGTGATTGTGAGGTAAACACACCGTCACGTATTGGGCACACACATTCATAACTGTTATCAAATTTGGCAAAGCTTAGCGGTATCACGCACATAATTGTTGTTGTGACGTAGGCAAATCGCGACATAACGGTTCCGTCCAATGACCAATCGATGCATATTTAGATAAGTATGCCAAATGGTATGTGCAGTATGACAAATGTTCGCTCTATCGACCTATCTTTCGTTTGCCCTCCACTGTGCCTTGGGTGATGGTGTTTGTCAGGCAAGTACGTCTTGTGACGTGTCTGTGGCACGTTTCTTGTTGTCATGTTGCCGCAGATAGGATATCTTCGTATTGCCCAACGTGTTTGTTGATTAGAATTACACCTCGGTCTTCCTCCTCTGTGGGATGGTCAGTGTATAGGATGCACAAGATATGTCACCGGTAGCATTAATTTCAGCACTCTTTCCGAGCTCTGCAAAATTGTGTTCATATCTCTGATCGCAGATACGAGAGAAAGACATATTTTATACGACACGACGAATATATCTTTCTGCCCTCGTCCAGAAGGTCTAGAACTATCACATCCAAAACAAATTGGAATCGTTTGTCATTCATTTCCATATCTGTACTCTGTAGGCATACGGCTTTTCGACGACGAAGAGGTCTGACGTATTTGTGAGAGACATGTGAAATTCATTTTCTGTGTATACTTTGCGTATTATTTGTGAGGTGACGATCACAATTATAAGTATAATTTAGACTAGGCTATTTATTATTTATATTTTATCACGTTTAAGGTAAATAGGTCTACTGTTTGTTTTAATAATGTATTTATTTGTATTTTTTACCATTTTATTTATGTATTTATTTATGAACACTGCAAACGAATTGTCGCGGTGTCTCGTCGAGGTGAAGGTGGTATTTGACATGTTTTGCGGAATCGAGGGGAGAGCCTGCGATGCCGTTCGACGTTTTTGCTGGATTTCAAATCGAGGAAAAGTAGTTTACGCCAAGCGCAACTAATTCCCACAAATAAAGCGGCGGAAGTGTTATTTTGTTTCGTAGACGGAAGTGTACGTTCGCATGCATCGCCGCCCCAACCTTCGGGCCGCGACTGTTACTGCCATAAGCACAGCAAGCGGCACATTTTATGTGACATTTTACGTGACATTCACGCATAGTACATCTAACAAAAACAAAATACGGCTCTATCAGTATAAAAATACGTAGATTTTGTCAGCAGTGACGCGGACACGTAACCAGCGAACCGCAAGTTTGTCGCCATTTTACGTAATCCGCTTGCCACATTTATTGCTCTAGATGATACAGTTATTAATATACGGGGAAATTTAATTGGATGGCAATTTTTTAATGGCCGCTAAATCACTCCGGGACCAAATAGAAAAAATGGCAACATGTTTTTATGTCTCAATACTACTTAGATTAATTTAAAAGCATTTCCCAAGCGTATATGTAAAATGTTGTTTCTTTTACGTTTACCGACATACTACGGCGTACCGACGTGACTTACGAGTGCATTTGTATAACATTACGTGTTCGAGACAGATTGGTGAATGACGGAGAGACGACAAATGGAACTGGAGTTGTCTAGTGCAGGGCGACACTCTACAGTGGGTGAAAAAGACCTCTCTACAGTGGGTGAAAAAGACCTATATACAGTGGGTGAAAAAGACCTCTCTACAGTGGGTGAAAAAGACCTCTATAGAGTGGGTGAAAAAGACCTATATACAGTGGGTGAAAAAGACCTCTCCACAGTGGGTGAAAAAGACCTCTATAGAGTGGGTGAAAAAGACCTCTCTACAGTGGGTGAAAAAGACCTCTCTACAGTGGGTGAAAAAGACCTCTCCACAGTGGGTGAAAAAGACCTCTATAGAGTGGGTGAAAAAGACCTCTCTACAGTGGGTGAAAAAGACCTCTCTACAGTGGGTGAAAAAGACCTCTCCACAGTGGGTGAAAAAGACCTCTATAGAGTGGGTGAAAAAGACCTCTCCACAGTGGGTGAAAAAGACCTCTCTACAGTGGGTGAAAAAGACCTCTCTACAGTGGGTGAAAAAGACCTCTCTACAGTGGGTGAAAAAGACCTCTCTACAGTGGGTGAAAAAGACCTCTCCACAGTGGGTGAAAAAGACCTCTCTACAGTGGGTGAAAAAGTCCTCTCCACAGTGGGTGAAAAAGACCTCTCTACAGTGGGTGAAAAAGACCTCTCCACAGTGGGTGAAAAAGACCCCTCTACAGTGCGTGAAAAAGACCTCTCCACAGTGGGTGAAAAAGACCTCTCTACAGTGGGTGAAAAAGACCTCTCCACAGTGGGTGAAAAAGACCTCTCTACAGTGGGTGAAAAAGACCTCTCTTACAGTGGGTGAAAAAGACCTCTCTACAGTGGGTGAAAAAGACCTCTCCACAGTGGGTGAAAAAGACCTCTCTACAGTGGGTGAAAAAGACCTCTCTACAGTGGGTGAAAAAGACCTCTCTACAGTGGGTGAAAAAGACCTCTCCACAGTGGGTGAAAAAGACCTCTCCACAGTGGGTGAAAAAGACCTCTCTACAGTGGGTGAAAAAGACCTCTCTACAGTGGGTGAAAAAGACCTCTCTACAGTGGGTGAAAAAGACCTCTCTACAGTGGGTGAAAAAGACCTCTCCACAGTGGGTGAAAAAGACCTCTCTACAGTGGGTGAAAAAGACCTCTCTACGGTGGGTGAAAATGAAAAAGACCTCTCTACAGTGGGTGAAAATGAAAAAGACCTCTCTACAGTGGGTGAAAAAGACCTCTCTACAGTGGATGAAAAAGACCTCTATAGAGTGGCTGAAAAAGACCTCTCTACAGTGGGTGAAAAAAACCTGGGTGGAAGGTGACTAACTATTCAAATAGCCTGACCGTCTACATATATTTAAAAACAACGACTAATTAAAAGTGTACCATTATCTGCTAGTGAATAACAATATATCGTAAAAATACACATTGTAATAAATATAGATGACGTGTTAGACACAGGTCGATAGTGCGGTTGATTTTTTAGAGAGCTTGTTTCCAAATAATGAAATGTATCAGCCGTAGTCTCAACTTGTGTCTGACATAACATCGAAACAAGGTATATTTGTAATGTAAATTTATCCGATAACGTTTCACATTTGACCGGAGTTGCAATCAACCCTTGTTAGCTGTCCTGAAGACGTCAGAAGACGTAAAGAGGTACTGTCCATTACAAAAGCGAACCGAACAATGTTCCCTTCTAGTAGGAATTTGTTTCTTTGAAGCAAAACTCTTGCTTCAGCGGGGGAGTGTACGCACCCATTGCATCACAGCCTATGAACTTGAATTGGGTAATCTTAACGTAGACCTATATAACATGATTAAACAATAAAAAAACACTTTTTTGTACGTTGGTTAAAGATTCATGATGAATCGCACAATCATTAGCCTCGCTGGTTCATTCTAGCGGCCCTCCCATTTACCAGGCTGCGTAAATATTGGATTTGCTTCTGCTCTGAGTACGATCAAAATGTTTCGGCTCTCTCAAGCGAGTGCTCAAGCTGGTTTATGGCAATTTGACGGAAACGCTATGAATTGCATTAGTTGGAATTAATTTCAGTTTGGTCGGATGAATCGTTAACCACCGGCATGTGGGGTCAGCGAGTCCGTCCCAGTTAGAGACACTCCTAATCCTATAGGTTATCAGAGTTATCATTTCTGACGATATTACGGCCTTCACTTAAATATTTTTTAGGTTTAGTTTTTAGAACATTATTGCATATGACATGCGTGCAGTATGCTCTATGCTGGCATTGCACATGTGCAAATCCATTGTGGCTGAAATTGTACATACGGTGACGTAGTACCGTACGTAATTGTAAAGACCGCGCAGGCAGTGCTATCTCTCCACCGCCGATACAATTACAAAGGAATTTTTGTCGCTAAAATACCCTTCGATCTATATTTCACTCTCCTGGTGATTGAATTTAGTAAATTTGAAGGTTGGATATATTGTATTTCTGTCTCGCTCCGGTCGATTGCCACATCGTACCTATCCTGCACACTATTCATGGGGCATTCCTCCTCCTCCTCCTCCTCCTCTTCCTCCTCCTCCTCCTCCTCCTCCTCCTCCTCTTCCTCTTCCTCCTCCTCCTCCTCTTCCTCCTCCTCCTCCTCCTCCTCTTCCTCCTCTTCTTCCTCCTCCTCCTCCTCTTCTTCCTCCTCCTCCTCCTCTTCCTCCTCCTCTTCTTCCTCCGCCGAAACGCTGCTTCTTTCGCGTACAAGCTGAAGCCATGCCAACATACCAACGCTGTAGCTACATAAGCCTGTACGATATGTAATAGTCAACCCGATGTATGTATGTTTTATACTTTATGTTCACGATAAAGTATCAGTATGACTATTTTCTAGCGTAGTGATACACATACCTGCTTTATATAACGTGTCAAATTCACTCAATTTTGTTCGCAGCGTTGTGCCTTGTTTCTGGGTGATTAATGGTACATCGGGCACATTGGTTAGACGCGATAAAGGGGGAAATATCCATTGATGTAAACCAAGACTACAGGAGACCAAATTATGCCTAAACATGCACTGTATAGACTATGAAATTGTACGTCATCACAAAACAAAGAAGTGCTCTCATCACGCATGTGGAGCAGGTGGCGTGACGACCACAGAGGCGGAATCTCTGCCGACTCATTCTGCGTTCGAACTTTCTTGCTTTTGTTTCCAACTTTGGATAATTTCGTTCACTTCATACACGGTGCCCAATTTCACCCAGTTACACAAATAAGCACGCGACAATAGACAGTGGAGGTTATCTGTGTGTGAGTAGTCTTCGCGCATTAATAACAGACAGGCTTAAAGTTTCCCAGTTACTACCAAACATCGATTTTTGAGATGGTTTCATCGATTTTTGAGATGGTTCCTTAGCGGGCGAGTTATCGTTATGAGTTATCACAACACCGCTCCAGTATTTATGTTAATAATTGTGTACTTTAGTATCAACGACGCCATTTCAAGCCACACAACACGGGAAAGGTTCGCGCATGGCGATGCGGGTTAATTGCAAATCTGACTACAGGATACAGATAAAACTGCAATTGGTGTCCGGTGACAGTTTCAATCGTCAGCTTTATATGCGGGACAGCGGCGCACCGGAACAGACTAGAAGTTCCATGGCATGTGGACTTACGGGGTGCACATGCATATTATAACTGTGTGAAAAAGTGACACAAAATGGGTTATTCTAGCTGTGTTTATGTAACACCCAACGACAAATGTAAAACGACGGTAATGTGGAAATGCCAGATTTTAGCTTTTGATAGACATGTATGTTATTAGCTTACGAATAAATAATAATTATCTATCTTATCTTATCGATTATGCTGCAATCATTTGCGAACTCTCTTGTGATTTTGATAATCGAATTTTTGCAAATGGAAAATGGCATAGTCGCCTTTTAAGATGTCATCTTCGATTTTTCTCTGAAATAGTATTACGTTAAAAAACCGAGAGATAGTCACGTTACGTTAGTAATGTGGCAAATTATTCACTAATCATGTCGACAGTAATCTGGCAGATTATTCACTAATTATGCCGACAGTCGGCACGTAATTTAGAACTCATCGAGGCAACGACATTTAGATCTGTTGGCCTTGGCCACTAAAATCATAAGTCAAATCACTGGAACTGTTACCACCAAAAACCTATATTTGACCAGCAAAATTATGATTTTACATGACACAGTTCTTAAGATATTCAGTACAGAATATTTCTTTTTGGGGTCATCTTTTAAAATGGTCACCAGCGCCGTGCACAACAACGTCTGCGACGCCACGTCCCCTAAACGTTCTCTAAACGTAAATTGATCGGAATCCACTCACCAATCCGAGTTCAGTGATTCCCGTATACCCGTGGTCGTAGTAGAAACGACGCTTTATTATGCCAAGAGTGGTTGGGATAACTAGCGGGAATCGACAACGTGATTCTTATAAAACGCTCCCTTTATCGACATTACGTTCCTATGTTCGCTGCGTGACCGGCAGCGTTGAATAACCTTACGGGGCAGCCCGTGGGAAGCTAGGCAGGCGATGCGGAAGCAGACCGCATTTCCTCAGGCATCGATCCGCGTTTTCACACTACTCTCGAGGTACGCTTTGTGGTCACACGTGGGTCCCATTACGCAACTGTCTGCTACTCGCGTGACATTAATTTCTGGTTTCGTGTTAAAGGTACAGTGAGTGTTCAAGGTCACCAAAACTGAATCAGCTCGTAATGTGAACAGCTCAGCTATTTCAGTGGAGATCATTAGCGAAGCGGAAGTTGTCAAACACCGTTTTCCTTGGTCTTCTCCTTTCTCCTATTTCGCAGTGCCCGGTAGAATGTCATTGGCAATGCTTAACAGAGGATTTAACCTTGTTATACATGGAGTAGTTGCCTACGTTTCATTGTCGAGTCTCCTGTAATATTCTGAAGCTATTCCGTTAGTTGAACTGTTGCGTCTCTCCATATTGTGTGTCTGTGTCTCAGTGCCATGGCTTGCAGTCTGTTATCGTCTGACATGTCGCCGTTTGTCGTATGTGTGCCTACTGAAACACAGATAAACATTACTTATTGATGTGGCTACTGTAGTTTTATTCGACGATCCTTCAGATAACGCCATTTCGAGCTGCAGAGAGCCTTCCGTGCTTCACACACGCACGCACGCACGCACGCACGCACGCACGCACGCACACACGCACACACTCACCGACACACAGTGACACACACATACCGACACACACACGCACGCACGCACGCACGCACGCACGCACGCCCGCACGCACGCACGCACCACACACACACACACACACACACACACACACACACACAAACATGCATGATTATACCAGCGTGCGTGTGCGTGTATGTGCATGGGTGTACGTGCGTGCGTGTGTGCGTGCGTACGTGTGGATTTCCAAAGAAGGTGATTGTAATCTGGCGCATGTCTGTTTGAAGAGTTTGTGCGCTATGTGGTTATCGTCGACGTGACCGGAAGTGAGGCCAGGCCGCCTGTGGACAATGTGAACACGTAGACATTCATGCTGAATTCGTGGTAACGCATAGGTTAAAGCAATTTTATCTGACTAAGCGCGCTATCTTGAGCTTTTTCGGAAAGGAGGCTACCTTAGTATACACACACTCGCACACACACGCTATTGGTTAAATGTTTTTGGGACCATAGCATCTTTAAGTTCGTATCGTATTGGTGGGGTGAGTAGAAGTTTTCCACCATAAGAAAAAACTATTTTTTTAGACTTTTCGAACTAATGAAACTTAACTTTCTATAAACACAGCACGACTGTTTTCCCCGTTGGTTGCTGGACGACGACGATACAGGCGCGTAAATCCGCGCTGACAGCGGAGCGTTGACCTGAAACGTGTACAGGAAACAGCTAAACGTCTGCAGTGAGCTCAATTATTGTCCCGTTCATACCCATTAGCCTGATTCGAGCCGCTGCCAATTCGAGGTCTCTAGGTGGTGGCTGCAGATAATACGTATCAATAGTGGCCTGCATTAAAGACCTCGGCGTGATGGTCACGGACAGCGCCGTCTTCCTGTGTCACTGTCAACGACCACCCACGGGAAGGAGAGGCAGATAGACCGGAAGGAGCAGACAGAGGGTGGACAACCTGGAAACAGGGAGCGGAGGGTGATGGAGGGAATGATGGACAGCGATGGGAGAGAGAGAGAGGGGAGAAATGGAGGGAGAGGGAGAGAAAGGGGGAGAGAGAGAGAGAGAGGGAGAGAGGGAGAGGGAGAGGGAGAGAGAGAGGGAGAGAGAGGGAGAAGGAGAGGGAGGGGCAGGGGCAGGGGAGGGAGAGGCAGAGGGAAAGGGAGGGAGGGAGATGGAGGAAGGGAGGGGGAGAGATGGAGGGGGAGGGAGGGGAGGGAGGGGGAGAGAGGGGGAGAGGAAAGAGGGGGAGAGAAGGATAGGGAGAGGGTGAAAGGTGGGAGGCAAGGGAGGGAAGAAAGGAGGAAGGACTGGAAAGAAAGCGAGGAGGAGGCAGAGAGGACAGACGGGGGAGGGGAGAGAGGAGATAAAGGGAGGTAGGGACGAGTGAATGGAGGAAATAAAGGAGAGAACTGACTGATTTGCAGACGAAAGACGTAGATCAAGATATAATTCTGCCAATTACTTACAGCGACCCAATCAATGCGGCAGTAGGCCTATGTTGATGTCAGGTTATCGCTAATCGTTTCAATTGTGGTCGTCTCTGTCTCGGTCTCTGTGACACAGTATAACGTGCACTTAGTTAACAACAACATTTTAGTATTAAGTATCAACACCACACGTGTTTCCTGTACGCATTCTTGATGCACTAACTGAAGGAAACCCGTTCTCCTCATGAATGCCTGCGGTAGCTGACGTATGAAGTTCCTCTGTTTGTCTATCGAATATCGATACACTAATCAATTGCTACAGGTACCAGACAATTACTTCAGCCGCGTGTAGAACACGTGTGAGATTGAGCACAACGTGATACTGAACGAAAAACCACGTGATGATAAACAGCCGAACCTTGCCTTCACATGATGGACTAATCAGAATGGGGCAGATTTTGTTGGGCATACTTCAGCATTCCACTAGAAAAAGTATCGTTGAAATGATCATGTGGTGCAGCCTAATGTCCGATCCAATTATTCCTGGCATTGCTGAGCGATGGTTGAACGTGATTTAGATGTGAAATATATACCACTGCGAGACTCAACACCTCGCTACACGAGATCTTACGTGTTACACGTCACTGGTATGAGGTTTGACTGTTAGGCAGACACTCGTTCCGGCCCACAGTCGCATCCGTCGCACTAACACGGTGTTTATTCGATGGCGTCGATATCGCTGACGATGCGATTGATCAAGCCGATATCGTCACAGAAATAGAAATGCGACGAATTAATAGTCACGACAACAAAATGGATGTCTTTAAGGCGATCCCACCTCAACTTGTCTGGGACGTTAGTATTCAGCCACGTTTCAAATAATGCACGACTAATGATCGCGTACACATATCCACCACTGCCTATAGCCAGGTACGCATTCATTCAGCTGAGTGAACTGGAACCACGTATAATGAATGAATCTGCCAGAGGTTCTATACGCACAACATGATTCGAAGTCGTGTTCTCTTTATCGATGCTGACACTACTGTGCTACCGCGCTTTTTCATATTACACATTGTTATGGTGATATCGTGGCGACAGTGTTTATCCGGCAAGATGACGGTACAATCTGGTCGCGCGAGATGACATTTCCACACATCGCGTCGACGATATCGGTCCGTGTACACCGAATCTCACCGACGTTATCTCGACACTATTTATTAGCCGAACGAGTATTGCTTGTCATTCGACGCATTAGCGTAATGGAAAATGTTCTCTCTCTTACATTTATCGGCCCAATAGAGCATTTCTTGGCAGTCTCGAGGGCGCATTCCATCCGTGTGCTGGCAGAGGCTACGAAGCGGTTCTGATCGAGCACATTTCGCTGATCAACGACCGCGTAGTTATGTCGCTATCGTAGGTCCAACGGCTGATCAACTGCCATGTAGTTTTGTCGCTATCACAGCCACTCTGTTAGGGCTGCAGTACGGGATGGTTGAACCCGTGAATCATTGCGGTTTGACACCTACACCCAGAGCCGTATAGACTGACCACGTCCAACTCAAGTACAAGTAAAAAGCTGACATGGTGTCGTCCAAAACAGTTTCAAAGTGTCAGTTCGTGTTGGATCATGTAGGCCAGCTGGAACCGTTTCACTGAAATAAAGAGTTGTTAAGAGGAAAATATTCATCATTAAACAAAATCCGTTGTTCAATTAAATGACGTTTTCTAAACGCAAATTTCTATTGCCGTAGTACCGAGTACACTACAATGTATGTGAGTCGCTATGAATCGTGAAGGGCAGCGTAAACCGTAACACTAAGATAAAGAGTTATTAAACAAAATTCATTGTTAAATTTAATTCGTTTTTCAAAACGCAAACATCTATAGACATATTACCGAGGACACTATTTCCATGACACACCAGCGACAATGTCCCGCTGACGTGTCATGGTGTTGACAGTTTTAAGATATTCGACATATGACCAGAGCCTTCTTTTAAAGAAGAATTTATTTATTTTAAGGTATTTAATTTTAAATCAGGTTTAAGGGCTCTTAACAACGTTAGTGAACTGGTCCTCATACGACACTTGTATGAGCTCATACGAGTGATTTTGCTTTTTATTTTCTATTTCTCCCCGTAACTGTGTCGTATCATACGAATATTTTCACAACAATAAAGATGCACCAATACGACACTTCTGCTGATATTTGTGCAGGAAATATTACCCTCAATACTTCGACGACAGATTTTGCATTTTAACAAAGCTCCTTTTTGAAAATCGTGTTCTGCATAATGTTGGACATTCCTTGTGAGCTAATTATATCTGTGAAACGGTTCCCCAATTGATCTATCATACCTCCGTATCCCAACCTGAACTTTCCAGTTGCGCAGACAGGAAGGGTATAATCTATCATACTATCTCGTTTGATTAATACTTTATTTATTGCTGTAATTTCTTATCTAATTTGCTATACCACCATTTTGTTGTTGTAAATCCATACACCTAAGTCTAACAACACCCACGATAACATGTCCGATAAGGTACACTGATGGCCCGTGGGTAAATTAGTAATGCAAAGATCCTGGAGTAAATTCATCAACCACCTCTGATGGCTGATATCTCAATAAACGCATTAATTTCCGTATATACGCAATTGCGCCTGTCAGCAGTATGACCAACTGATAATCCACCAGCACTGTGATTAGATTAATGCACATCGAGATGTATTAATCAATAGAAATGGACCCGCCGTGTGACACGTCGTTACGTCCGTGACGTCATCCAGGGTTGATTGTATGTTCTTTCACCCCAGTGTGCGCGCGCGTGTGTGTATGCGTGTGCGCATGCGTGTTGGAGTGTGCGTGTGCTTGAGGCCTGGTATGGTACTGTGTCTTAGTATCGTTAATGCTGGCCGTGAATGCACAATCCCGGGGAACGGTGCTGTATTGTATGGGTCAAATGGCATTACAGGAATTTGGTTTATGCACGTGAATGATGGGGAACTGCTTTGATGCAAATGTAATTTGTTTTATAGATAACGTAGATCTGTGCTGTCTGTCCTGCTGTCTGACGTCCCGTCGTCAATCCGTCACGTCGTCCGCTCGTTCGGTCCTGTCTGTCTGTCTGTCTGTCGTCCTGTCCGTCTGTCTGTCTCCGTCGTCCGTGTCCGTGTCTGTCGTCGTCTGTCGTCTGTCCGTCGTCTGTCCGTCGTCTGTCTGTCTGTCTGTCGTCGTCTGTCTCTGTCGTCTGTCTGTCTGTCTGTCTGTCTGTCGTCGTCGTCGTCTGTCTGTCGTCCGTCGTCGTCTGTCGTCGTCGTCGTCTGTCTGTCGTCGTCTGTCGTCTCGTTCGTCTGTCTGTCTGTCTGCTGTCTGTCTGTCTGTCTGTCTGTCTGTCGTCTGTCTGTCTGTCGTCGTCGTCGTCTCGTCTGTCTGTCTGTCTGTCTGTCTGTCTGTCGTCGTCGTCGTCTGTCGTCTCGTCTGTCTGTCGTCGTCTGTCTGTCTGTCTGTCTGTCGTCTGTCGTCGTCGTCGTCTGTCTGTCGTCTGTCTGTCGTCGTCTGTCTGTCTGTCTGTCTGTTCGTCTGTCTCTGTCTCGTCTGTCGTCTGTCCTGTCTGTCTGTCTGTCTGTCTGTCGTTCGTTCGTCTGTCGTCTGTCTGTCTGTCTGTCCTGTCTGTCTGTCTGTCGTCTGTCTGTCGTCTTCTGTCTGTCTCGTCTGTCTGTCGTCTGTCTGTCTGTCTCGTTCGTCTGTCTGTCTGTCTGTCGCTCTCTGTCTCGTCTGTCGTCTGTTCGCTCGTCGTCGTTGTCGTCTGCGTCGTCCGTCTGTCTGCTGCCTGCTGCTGCCGCCTGCCCGCTCGCCTGCCCGCCTGCCTGTCTGCGTCCGCCCGTCCGTCCGCTGCGCGTCGTCCGTCTGTCTCGTCCGCCTGTCCTGTCCGTCCGTCCGTCTGTCCGTCCTGTCTGTCTGTCTGTCTCGTCGTCCGTCCGTCTGTCCGTCCTGTCGTCTGTCTGCCTCTGTCTGTCTCGTCTGTCTGTCTGTCGTTCGTCGTCTGTCGTCTGTCTGTCTGTCTGTCTGTCTGTCGTCTGTCTGTCTGTCCGTCTCGTCCGTCGTCTGTCGTCTGTCTGTCTGTCTGTTCGTCGTCTGTCTGTCGTCTGTCTGTCGTCGTTCGTCTGTCTGTCTGTCTGTCGTCGTCGTCTGTCTCTGTCTGTCTGTCTCGTCTGTCTGTCTGTCTGTTGTCTGCTGTCGTCTGTCTGTCGTCTGTCTGTCTGTCGTCTGTCTGTCGTCGTTGCGTTGCTCTGTCGTCTGCTGTCTGTCTGTTCCGCCTGCTCTGCCGCTTCTCGCTGCCTGTCTCGCCGCCTGCTTCGCTCTCGCTCTCGTTCCTGCTCGCCTTCGCTCCCGCCGCTGTCGCCTGCCTGCTCTGCCTGCGCCTGCCTGCCTGTCCCTGTTCGTCTGTCCGTTCGTCTGTCCGTCTCGTCTCGTCTGTCGTCTGTCGTCCGTCTGTCTGTCTGTCGTTCTTCGTCCGTCTGTCTGTCTGTCTGTCTCGTCTGTCTTCGTCTGTCTGTCTGTCGTCGTCGTCTGTCGTCTGTCTGTCTGTTCGTCTGTCTGTCTGTCTCGTCTGTCTGTCTGTCGTCTGTTCGTCTGTCTCGTCTGTCTCGTCGTCTGTCTGTCGTTCTGTCTCGTCTGTCGTCTGTCTGTCTGTCTGTCTGTCTGTCTGTCTGTCTGTCTGTCTGTCTGTCTGTCTGTCTGTCTGTCTCGTCTGTCTGTCTGTCTGTCTGTCTGTCTGTCTGTCTGTCTGTCTCGTCTGTCTGTCTGTCTGTCTGTCTGTTCGTTGTCTGTCGTCTGTCTGTCTGTCTGTCTGTCTGTCTGTTCGTCTGTCTGTCTGTCTGTCTGTTCGTCTGTCGTCTGTCTGTCTGTCTGTCTGTCTGTCTGTCTGTCGTCTGTCTGTCTGTCGTCTGTCTGTCTGTCTGTCGTCTGTCTGTCTGTCTGTCTGTCTGTCTGTCGTTGTCTGTCTGTCTGTCTGTCGTCTGTCTGTCTGTCGTCTGTCTGTCGTCTGTCTGTCGTCCGTCTGTCTGTCTGTCTGTCTGTCCGTCCGTCTGTCCGTATGCGCCTGCCTGCCTGCCGCCGCCGCCTGCCCGCCTGTTCGCCCGCCCGCCTCGCCCGCCTGCCCGTTCGCCCGCCGCCCATCCGCTCGCCGTTCGCCGCCCGTTCGCCCGCCGCCCGCCCGTTCGCCCGCCCGCCTCCGTCTCCGTCCTGTCTGTCGTCCTGTCCCGTCCGTCCGTCCGTCCGTCTGTCTGTCGTCGTCCGTCCGTCCGTCCGTCCTGTCCGTCTGTCCGTCGTCCGTCCGTCTGTCTGTCCGTCCGTCCGTCGTCCGTCTGTCCGTCTGTCCTGTCGTCGTTCGTCTGTCTGTCTGTCTGTCTGTCGTCTCGTCCGTCTGTCCGTCCGTCGTCTGTCCGTCGTCGTCCGTCCGTCCGTCCGTCCGTCCGTCGTCGTCTCGTCGTCTCGTCGTCCGTCTCTGTCCGTCTGTCGTCATCGTCTCTGTCGTCCCGTCCGTCCGTCCGTCCGTCCGTCCGTCCGTCCTGTCCGTCGTCCGTCCGTCCGTCCGTCCGTAGCCCGCCCGCCCGCCCGCCTGCCCGCCTGCTGCCTGCCCGCCCGTTCGCCCGCCCGCCTGCCCGTTCGCCCGCCCGCCCATCCGCTCGCCCGTTCGCCCGCCCGTTCGCCCGCCCGTTCGCGCCGCCGTTCGCCCTGTCCGTCCGTCCGTCCGTCCGTCTGTCGTCTGTCTCGTCCGTCCGTCCGTCCGTCGCGTCCGTCTGTCCGTCCGTCCGTCCGTCCGTCCGTCCGTCCGTCCGTCCGTCCGTCCGTCCGTCCGTCCGTCTCGTCTGTCTGTCTGTCTGTCCGTCGTCCGTACCGTCGTACGTCGTACGTCGTCCGTCCGTCCGTCCGTCCGCCCGTCCGCCCGCCCGCCCGCCGCCCGCTCGCCGCTCTGCCCGCTCGCCCGCTCGCCCGCTCGCCCGCTCGCCCGCTCGCCCGTTCGCCCGTTCGCCCGTTCGCCCGTTCGCCCGTTCGCCCGTTCGCCCGTCGCCCGCCCGCCCGCCCGCCCGCCCGCCCGCCCGCCGCCCGCCCGTCCGTCCGTCCGTCCGTCCGTCCGTCCGTCCGTCCGTCCGTCCGTCCGTCCGTCCGTCCGTCCGTCCGTGAGCCTACTACCACTCGGGACACCTGACATTTCATCTTCCATAAACCATTGCGTAGTCGTCAGAAAGCTGATGAAGCCCTCGGAATGCGCTTCTCGAATCCAGTGTCATCAGCGATGATCCGAATTCAGTCACTTCAGTGAAACAATGGAGATGTTGAAGGTGCTGGCCATTTAGGAAGACTTGATTAGGGTTATATTCGATCCTTGATAACAGAACTACTGTTTTAATATGCTTAAACTGCAACAGTTTGCTGTCCCCGTAAGACTGCCGATTAAGGTTTGCTCTACAACAGGACGAACTGAACGGAACTGGCTGTCATTGCGCCGTGGCTGCTATGCCGAGTGATGCTGTCAGCTGTGTTGACAGGTAGACGACCGTCTGGGGCCGACAGCTGCCTGAAGACAATAGCAATCCACAGGCAGCTGAAACGGGCAGACTGTGAACACATTGTCATTGGAAAGGGCGAGGCCACTGCCCTGTGTTGACATCTAGGAAAGGGAAGTCACGCGGATGGCCAAACCCGGACGAAGGCAAACAGCGAACATGTATAACGCGAGGAGACAGGCATGACCGTGGCGCAGCTGCAGTGGCGCCGGCGCGGAGAAGACGATCAGGCGGAGTAACCGGAGAATGTCACCAACCACCGCGAGCTGCGACTGCTCAGATGGTGGCGATATTTACCGGGTGTTAACATTGGGCTTTCTATATGCAACCGTAATGTGTAAGCTATTTTATAACACAAATGTCAAACTTTACATCATCCGTTTTTCGACAAGTTTCTGTTCCTAAAATTAAGCTGAATATTGGCATACGTGCTTTCTCTGTAGCTGCGCCAACCATTTGGAATCAATTCTCTATTATAATTATATTGTCTGAAACTATAGCCACCTTTCGCAAAAAGCTGAAAACATATTTCTTTGAAATTGCTTTTCCACCATATATTTCCGACGGGTACAATGACGACTTTTCCCTGTTCCCGTTTATGATTTTGTATGTTACGCCTCTGAGCTTGTTTTGCTAAAATATACCCTCTATGTGGAGTCAGCAACGTGTCGTACACAAGGCTTGCTGCGCCTCTCTCCTACACCCGAGCAGGATACGAGAGATCCATAGGCTCATCCACCGAGATGTCGAGAGATCGCGTGAACTTGATTATTATCCACGAAAAGTCAAATGTCAACGCAGATCTACTGCGTTCTCAGAATTCAGCTAGCTAATTACGAAAACGTTGCATCGGTGTCGTATCTGGAACACCTTCGATTGCCATGTTCATTGTCATAAATAGTGAGAGATTATAGAAACCTGAAAAGCCGCAAGCATGATTAAGTGTGCCATTTCACGGACGCCGGTAAATTGGAATTCTACACAGCCACCTCGGACGAAATGTTATACGTTTACGCTGCAGCGAGAAGGTATTCGGTTTAGTGCACATATTGTTGAGTTTGCAATTTCTGGTATGATCTTGATTGGCCAAAAAATACGTTCCCACGGCACCCACACCCGGTCGAACGCACGCACGCACGCACGCTCCCCCCACACACACATGTTCACGCACACATACACACCACACACACACACACACACACACACACACACACACGCACACGCACACGCGCACGCGCACGCGCACGCGCACACACACACACACACACTGTCGATATTTAAATAACATAAATCCATAAATTAATCAAAACCAGTAATGACGCGTTCTTCTTTTCAAGATTGAAAAAACCTCACCGTGTAGACCCCCCAGGCCACAACTACAGAAGAAACACTAACACCGGCCGTGGGAACAGTGCCAGAATTTGAATAAAAAGCACTCAGTAGTTCGAACTATCACGACGAATGATGCCAGATTGCATATTGTCATATTTTATTAATACACAATACACATTACATATCTAAACTAGGTATCTAAATATACGCATTATTTTAAAAGTCGTAGTTAGAGTCATGCCTGGAAACGGTCGCTGATCCTAACCTCTAACCTAGCTGTAATCATTTTCATACCGTCGATCTCTTCCTGTGGTCCATACAACACTCCTGCATCCGTAATCTATTTCCGTAGCTCTTCTGTATTTGATGAGCGAATCTCGTCTTTATTCCTAACATTGACTCGATACAGAGGGAAACAGATCTCGATTCCGGAAACATATATCGTACGGCCGACTTCCGCAAGACGGAGTTGATTCATACCCCAGATGTATTTTCGGAAGTGATTGTGCGAATATATGACCTCAACATTAGAAGTTAGCGTATTTCTCTGGTCCTAATCCTAACCCCAACAATGTAATCCTTTGGCAGTGCAATGTTTCATTATGAAATGGATTTTACGGCATCTGTGTGCATTTTGGGGGGATACCTTTTCGAAAGACCAATAGGCGTATTAATTTTTTGCGCAAACACCACATTTTATATGTAAGCTAGTTTTCGGCAGATTAGTAAACCGTAGTATAGATGATATTGACAAAACATTTCCGAAAGATTTGAAGTAGAGATGCAGTCGCTTTGTCTCACACGCGAGTGTTTTTACTGTTATCTTCGCAACCTAGGCCTGTGTGTATTCATCAAATCGAAATGTAGCCCACCTCGTTTGGTAGTAAAATGTGTTTCCGTACTAATGACATAATAAAACATCTCTTATCTCGAAACCTTTAATATTACCATCCGCAATGTGGGACAACATAATAAGCGATTCTTGCATATCTGTGTAGCAACGAAAATGATGCTGATAACTTGGCAGTGGAAATGTGTTTTATTCAGGTGTCACCTGATACAAGATGATTATGCAATTCTGCTTGTCAAAACACGACTATTGTCGTCATAAATTGTCGCACTTCAGCAAAACACTGGCTCACTCCGTAGTGCATTTGGAATTGAAATGCCACATCCAATTACGATAAGCAGTTGATGCTAAAGGGACTTTTCGGTTCGTTTTTGTTTGCATCATATGAAATGCGTTTCAATAAATTGATATAACCTAGTACCAATGCAACATGTTTATGCTCTTGTTGTGATGGTGATGTTTACAAACTGTCATTTCGAGATGGGCTATTATCAGTGGATAACTGATATTTCAATTGCAATTGGATTATGATTTTTTAAATTAAATGTGGTCAGATTAACATATGTTGTATTAGTCTAATAAGACATGACATGTGTGTGTGTGGGGGGGGGGGGTGGGTGGGTGGGGTGGGTGGTGGGTGTGTGAGTGTGTGGGTGTGTGAGTGGTGTGTGTGTGTTGTGTGTGTGTGTGTGTGTGTGTGTGGTGTGTGTGTGTGTGTGTGTGTGTGTGTGTGTGTGTGTGTGTGTGTGTGTGTGTGTGTGTGTGTGTGTGTGTGTTGTGTGTGTGTGTGTGTGTGTGTGTGTGTGTGTGTGTGTGTGTGTGTATATATGTGTGTGTGTGTGTGTGTGTGTGTGTGTGTGTGTGTGTGTGTGTGTGTGTGTATATAATGTGTGTGTGTGTATAATGTGTGTGTGTGTGTGTGTGTGTGTGTGTGTGTGTGTGTGTGTGTGTGTGTGTGTGTGTGTGTGTGTGTGTGTGTGTGTATTATGTGTGTGTGTGTGTGTATAATGTGTGTGTGTGTGTGTGTGTTGTGTGTGTGTGTGTGTGTGTATAATGTGTGTGTGTGTGTATAATTGTGTGTGTGTATAAGTGTGTGTGTGTGTGATATATATATATATATTATATATATATATATGTATATATATATATATATATATATATATTATATATATATATGTGTGTGTGTGTGTGTGTGTGTGTGTGTGTGTGTGTGTGTGTGTGTGTGTGCGTGCGCGTGCGTGCCCCCAATGATTCCAGTTTCGTTAAATTTGAAGAACAACATCACGTCACTTCTCTATATTGATGTGCATTCAATATTAATACAGTTTCAGTCAAATTTCAAAGGACGTGCGTGCTGTACGTAATGCCATACGCACGAATACACTTTTTAATAATAAATTCTGCAAATAAATGGCAATATAGTCAGGATGATTTGTCAAATTTATCATTAGAACTCTCAAGGGAACATTTGTTGCGTGATAAAAGACATTAAGTAGAATAAAAAGAAAAATACAAGAAGATTGTTTTGAAATAGTGTAATGATATTCTACTTATGGCCCATTTGCACGAATATAATCAATATTTCTACAAAAGCAATGAGGCTGCCTAAGTTTGGATGACATACTCAATCCTAAACACCACATTTACAACCTTTTCATGCGTGTTTCCAGACAGACCTGATTTGGAAATAAATTAATTTATTTTAACAATTTATTACAATATTCGTTTATAATGATTTTTTTTAGAAGTGGTTAACGACATTGTGTTTATGTAATGTACATATTTATATGTAAATATTTGCTTATAGATCATATTTATTGACTATGATATCATATTTTTCGACTTTCGAAATAACACAGTATGCTCTAAATATAAAATGGGCTCCATCGTGGAGTAAACCTTTTACTACTCTTGGGAATTTTCTTAGATTTAGGGGTCTACTGTGATATTTAAAGTGAAACCTGCCAGTTACGTAACCAAATCCGACACAACACCAACAAATCTGAAGTCAAACGGTGCAAAATTCAACAGACGCGTTACGCTATAAAGACAGTCAAAGCTAAAAAGTGTCAGATCAGTCACAAAACTGCTCCAGAAAAACACAATAAATTTGATTTAATCTCGAAAATGTCTGTGATTGCGCTGTGTTTCTTTTCATTGGCGACATTATTGGATTCGTCAGACTTCAGCCTTTTGAAACGTGAAAACATTCATCGATCAACGTCAAAGTGTAAATCATTCCTATGAAAAAGTACTAACATCACGAGGCTGGATTCTGCACCTGAGGATTTTGAACGAGCGCCCGTTGAATTTACACCTGCTACTATTTGATGGGAGCCTGATTTTTTTTCTCACTAGCAAAATTCTTCACGCCACCCCCTGGTCGGCATTAACTGTTGCGTGGATACAGACGCTGACGACGGTTTAAGAAATTTTCGTTTTGGATATTTGCAGTGATAATTTTTTGTGTTTTCGCTGCGCGCGCGTGGTTTCTGCAATTGTTGAAAGTTACGTATTACGTTGCGAACAACTGGTATACGTCGGTCTAACGTCCGATATGGACCATGGGCACACACGGAGATTTGTTTGCAAATAAACTGTGAACTTTTCTTTCAAAGGGTCGTAGATTAATTCCCTAATCTGTGACATCCGTGGTGTCAGTTAGTCTACATAACTTTCGAATTGAGGGCTTGTGGAACTGAACATGAACATTGCAGTGGGTATTACAAAGAGTGGTGCAATAGCCTACTACCACTTGAACCGTGTAAATTCTCCTCAAGAATCAAGACCACCCACTTCGAACCGGGAAAATGCACCTAAAATGTCCAATGGAAACTCGATCAATCTCCAACACTTAGCCACTGGGAACTGCGAAAATGTTGTAACATTCTATACCCTGGAACTAAAAACTATTTGTCACTATCCCTCTCGTCTTCTGATGTCATATCCTGCCGCAATGGTGTACACGCACAAACGCACACACGCATCACGCACACACGCACACACGCACGCACGCACACACGCACACACGCACACACGCACACACGCACACACGCACACACACACGCACAAACACACACACGCACACACGCACAAACGCACACACACATGCACGCACCACACACACACACACACACACACACACACACACACACACACACACACACACACACACACACACACACACACACACACACACACACACACACACACACACACACACACACACACACACACACACACACACACATCTTAATGAAGTAGTACAATAATGGTTGCTAGTGAAGTGTTCATAATAAATCCGCACTTTACATCGACCAGTGCTTGATCAGTTGTGTGGTATATCTTCTTCTATGACCACGACACAATGACAGCGCAGTCCTTGACTGACTGCCGTAACCATCCTCTCGCGTTCCACAATGTCCTGCCGGCGTTGGTGGTTACCTTCAGCAGTACCACCAGGCTAACCACCGTCTGTAGAATGTATTGTCGTTGAACTTATTACTTATATAATAGCAATTCAAGTAGTGTTAGGCCATGGATCGATGAAATCAATCGAGAAGACGTAACTCTAAGTCCCGGGTTTACGTTCACCTGCTGCCGTCTCGCTTCAAGGACACCGTGTGTCACCCAATTTGTGTATGTTTTGGGCGATATGTTCTACACTAACAGCTGTTGCGTGGTCTCTCTGTGTCTGTGGCGGGGGAATACAAGTTCCCACGCACGACTGTATTCCTTATCATCGGGTCGACATCTGTGGGAAATAATGTTTCCCAATGAGCCATGCTATGCTATGTGAGATGCTGTGATGGGATGTGTTGGGAACTTGGGATGAAGCAGGGAGAGATGGATACCACAGAAAGGGTGGAGGGAGCGTGACCAACTAGTCTAAATGATTCGTTCCTGGTGGCCATATTTAATTATCCTCGAGCATCATGTTGAACGAAAACATTGCCGTCAGTCTGTTGCACGACTACTTTGCACCCGTCACGCCACGTATGACCCGGCGTGGTACGTGAAACACCATAAGTTCAACGTGCCATATGCGCGCATACACACCGTGTAATATCGGGGCTTTATTGAAAAAATAAACACATCGCCAATATTTAATGTTCTACATAAATAATTTGTGGTTCGGCATATTTGTCTATGGCGCTATGCACTTATTATACTAAACATCAAAGGTCAGAGAAATATTTTGCGAGGCTCCGTAAGTGGCAACGGACACCAATTAGTCAGGTAAAGGCCTCCCCTGCCAGGATGCCAGTGTTGACGAAAGCCGTGTCTACTGGCAAAATAAATAACTGGCGTTTTACGAGTGCAGTTGCTGCCAGTAATAATGAAATTCCCCTGCCACTGCGGTCAGACAGGCTAGTTGACGTCATTAACTGGTTAGTGATTCTGTGCTTGTTAGAGTAGGATAGTGAAGTGACACAGGTAATCGTTAGAGTTAACGCATTGCTGACGGCACGGGGCGGATGTATGGAGCCGATGTCGCACTTCAGTGCCTTGGTAAGTGAGCGCGGGCAAGACGTCAGGGCGTTGGCGCTTAGCTCTGTTAGGACTACGCGCGGTGGAACGTGGCCGGAATGGAAGAGTCGGCGCTCCGAGCAGTTGAAGGATGACTGTGATCGTCAGACAAATGGTGAACTTAAGTTCGCAGTCTCACGACACCGTGCAATGTCCAGACGGCCATTGCTCTTCCTGTTTGGTAATTGGCAAGGCGGATTTAAGTCTGTCATACATCCATGCACGCACCCACGCACGCACACACGAACGTATCTCACGCTCGCCCGTACACGCAGCTACGCGCATACGTATACAGGCACACACGCATGTCAACACGTACACATACGCACTAACTCACGCATGCATGCACCCACGCCCGCATTTCAAACACATACAACCAAACACGCGCGCGCGCGCACGCACGCACACACAGACACACACACACAACGCACGCACGCACGCACGCACACCACACACACACACACACACACACACACACACACACACACACACACCACCACCACCACCACCACCATCACACCCCACACACACGCATGCGCGCGCACATTAATATCCGCAACTTATGTTCGGGGCGAGGCGAGGCGAGGCGAGGCGAGGCGAGGCGAGGCGAGGCGAGGCGAGGCGAGGCGGAGGGAGGAGGTGAGGTGAGGTGAGGTGAGGTGAGGTGAGGTGAGGTGAGGTGAGGTGAGGTGAGTGAGGTGAGGTGAGGTGAGGTGAGGTGTTGTAAGGAGGATAGGACAGGGGAGGTTGAAAAAGGAGAATTGAAACCAATAGTCTTCTTGTTAAGGATATTTAACTCAGTTGTCTACATCCAAAACAACTCTATATCTCCGCCTTGTTTGTTTATGGTCTGTACTGTATGGTCTGTACTGTATGGTCTGTACTGTATGGGAGGGAACCTGTGCACGTCTAATCGCGGACAGAGCAGCATACATTGTAACTACGCGTACACACGACATATATGATCAGATGTGAGAGTGCAAAAGCTGTTGATTTGTTCTATGACAGGAATGTTGGGCGTGCATTTACTGTCATAGGACATAAGTTTGAATCAAATCTTATACAGATGCATTGACTCAGATGTTGTCGTGGGTGATTGTGGAAGAATATTCTTGACCTGCATCGACTTCCATTGCTGTGGATGGTGACAGGATATGGAGAAAAAACACTGTTAACTTTCAATTTCTTAGGCGACATGTAGATGATTAATAAAGACGTAAGAATACGATTCATCGAATGTTTACCTAACAGCTCCCCTGGTGTCGTAGATGGTCAATAAATATGGCAGAAAACGTTTCATATTTCTCTATCTCTGTTGCCGTAGGCGGTGAACAATAAACATCGTGGAATACTGTTACCTTTCTGTACTGTGGTTGTCGTGACGGTTATGGCTAAAGTAGCAAAAGTACGTGCTGCCGTCCTATTCCTCTGCTTTTGTAGACACTCACTACAGGTGGAAGAACACCGTTGATCCTTCGTTCCTCTGTTGTTGCGAATGGTGGTCAGTGGTGAAAGATCATTGTTGACATGTTTATTTCTCTCTTGTCATCTGTGACGGAAACCATTTCGCACAGTACCGTTCCCTCTATTGCCTGCGTTTGTTATACTGATCCAATCTGTCGATAATACCAACGCACTATCGCATCGATATCGCTTTCATGGCACGTTACTGGAAGCGAGAACTCGTCTCGCGTTATTGATAATCTCAGCGTGCGAGTGGCGACATTATTCGCAATACTTCAAATACTTGCACACCGTTCGCTTCTTCAAACATTGCCGTAGGTCTTTGACGGTGAACGGATCGATCCTGCACGCACGTGAAGCGTCACTCTATAGTTGCAATAACGCTAATGTCATCTACCTAATAGTTGTTTCTCGACAGAAATACGTTTCCAGGTGTTTGCGCAAAACAATCTCTAACTAGGTCAATTCCTGTTTCTCGATTCTCAAGAACGGAACTCGGCATCAGATATGTGTTCGTCGGGGGAATCTAGAACATCTATGTACGCGATCGTATCTTAATAATTTATTTAAAGCTGCACATGTTAGAACTAAACCCAACATGACGATAATTTAGTCTGAAGTCCCAGTGCATAGCGGCCATCAGTCGGTTGAACGCGTGTAATTGCTTTATTATAAGTGCAAATTGGTTAGGTATATATCCCTCGTGCATCTTATTGCTTTATTGCAAGTGGCGTCTTGTGCTGACCTCACAACACGCGTCCACGTGCGGCTGACAGCTGACCCGAGTGAATGGACACCTCTAGGAGTTACATGTTTCTGGTAAGCCAAATGCTGGGCTCTGGCGTGCGTCGACTCCAAAACACAAGTGTTTTTTCAGGACAATACGACGGTCATGCTATCTTACACACGAACCGATCTAATAAATGGCCTTGTGTCTTACGTCCGAACCAACCGAAACGCGGTTGGTATTTACAGTCCTGAAGATACCCGTAATAACGTCTGCTGGCTCGCTGGTTAAACGTGATTACCGAAAGCGCTGGTCAGAATGCGGCGGCAGGCACAGCTTTTGCCAGAGGAACTGCTTCGATAATGCGGTATGATTATCTGTAATATTGGCAACACGCTCTACACGCAGTAAGGTGTTGTCTGTGAAGATGTGTTTCTTTAGGGACGCAAACATTAAATGCCAAGGCAATATGTTGTTTTAACGGAAGCTGCCAGGTTGAGTTTTCATATGATGAATACGGACAGTTGTGTTTGATTTCTACTTTTGTTAAGGATATTAAACATTTAGTAACCGCAACAGTGGAGTGTTTCCTGTGACTCCCGAAAATTCACACAAACGCACGCACACACATACACACGCACGCATGCATGTACTCTTGCTCTCTCTCTCTCTCTCTCTCTCTCTCTCTCTCTCTCTCTCTCTCTCTCTCTCTCTCTCTCTCTCTCTCTCTCTCTCTCTCTCTCTCTCTCTCTCTCTCTCTCTCTCTCTCTCTCTCTCTCTCTCTCTCTCTCTCTCTCTCTCTCTCTCTCTCTCTCTCTCTCTCTCTCTCTCTCTCTCTCTCTCTCTCTCTCTCTCTCTCTCTCTCTCCCTCTCTCTCTCTCTCTCTCTCTCTCTCTCTCTCTCTCTCTCTCTCTCTCTCTCTCTCTCTCTCTCTCT
>JAODUO010001682.1:5000-17500 GCA_025642075.2 Ridgeia piscesae | reverse complement strand
CGCACGCACGCACGCACAGCACACACACACACACACACACACACACACACACACACACACCAACTTATTTATGAAGCTTTACAAACGTAATAATATTTTATTTCCTAAATCTCCCCGTAACAAACGTATTTGACACTAAATTTAGTGCTAAACCGCCACCATAACAACACGAAAATCTGCGCACACGAGCTCAAAAAAGTACAACACATTCGGTCTCTAAACACTTGCAGCCTCTACGTTGATGGAACTACGCGAGAGAGAACCGACGTTTCTTAATCATCCGCGAAACCGCTTCGCCCACCGGCCGCTTCCGTCGCAGGGGAAGATGTGGAAAACGCCTCTAAGTGTGTCTATATGTGGGCGCGCGCGTGCGCGTGTGATAAAAAAGACGACATGGGAAATGGTAACGGAAATGAAGCTGCGTTGGTCCAGCCACCGCATGTGCTATCAACTTTTTCATTTCAATGCGTAACCCGAGGTGCCTCGCGGCGTCTGTCCTTGCGAGATGGCGACACGGTCTTGTGGTTCGTTTACGTTCTAACGACACACTCGGTATTTCCGTCTGAATGCTTGGGCGCATATTTCCCGCACATGTCCTGCGATACGGGTGTTTTTTTAGGAAACCGTTTTTTGTGTCTAGCCAGAATAGTCATTTGTGCCATTAGTACGTGTCTCTCTACAAGAATCACGTGACCCATAAGAGCGATCTCAAAAAGGGAACAGGAATAGAAATATCTCGGCAAGAAAAGCAGTTTGATTTGTTTATATGTGGAAATAAATATGTGTTGATAACTACTTTAAATTTACTTCATGTCACAGGAACATGATTTGGTCTACTAAAACAAGCATCTGTCAAACAATTCCCAAGCGGTATAATAAATGTGCTCTTTTATCATCTTATAACTGTTATTGAAAGGTGTGTCAATTTGTTTTATTAAATGAACACTGCATACTATCGTGGGTTCACGAATACATTTGCGTTCGTATTCATTAGATGCGGACCTAGTCGAACGAACATGGCCGGCTTTGGGTGCATATATCACGCGCAGCCTATGTCACGCCTCCGCGGCTTGCGGAACGTTGACGCAATCTACCAGTGTCCGAGCAATCTAGCTTATGCAATTAACATCCTTCCCCGAGGGACGAAACGTCATCAAATCATGGTATCTGCTCTGCTAATGACCTACCACTACCAGACGGACGACGGCGGTCAAGGAGAGACCGGCACGCGGGGCAGAATTAATTGAATAGGTGTCTAAATTACACAAATGAGCCGATCAATCCGTAGGTAAGCGACGCTGAAGAAAGTGTAACCAACCGAAACCACTGCGCCTAATATATGTGGTTTAAAGTAGATTAACTATAATTTCTTGTTTAAATGAACGACTGTTTTGGAGAATATTGCTACTGTAAATTTATTACATATAATTCGTATGTTGGCTGGTTAAAGAGGCTGCCTTACAAGACGTTTTACATTTTTGTTCCGAAATCCATTAGGATTTGTTAAAATGTCCGATTTAGATCATTCCTAGATGCACTAGTTTTACGACACTTTTATTGGTCTGTCAGATTCTTGTTGTGCGCTATTTCTGACGATAAATATATTAAACATATATGAAATATAATATACTCCATAAGGCTTAAATGCTAATTATAAAAATAAGTTTATTTAGACGTATTTTGAGATCGAACATTTTAAGGGGAATTTGGCATGTACATAACAATTATACATATGAAATAGCATGAACGGTTAACCGACACGATACCCAGGCACGATGTTTCATTAGGATCTTACCTCCAATCAGCAATGAAATGTTCTGTTATTGATCGTGTTACATTATAATGTTTGTGCAATGCTCCCTGTGGGGCTTTGAATTATAACTCATCATCATCAAATGGTGACATCTCCTCTCTGAAGGTCGGTTATCTTCAGCCACCGTACTTTGCTGTTCTTGCGTCATCTTTTTGCGGTTCCTCTACCTTATGTTATGTCTGACCATGTAACCCTAACCATATCCTCTAATATTTCCATATGAATTCTGTATATTGTCAGATTATGTGACTATTTACCTAATAACAATTCTGTGTGTGTGTGTGTGTGTGTGTGTGTGTGTGTGTGTGTGTGTGTGTGTGTGTGTGTGTGTGTGTGTGTGTGTGTGTGTGCGTGCGCGCGCGCACGTGTGTTTGTGTGTTTGTGTGTTTGTGTGTGTGTTTGTGTGTGTGTGTGTGTGTGTGTGTGTGTGGTGTGTGTGTGTGTGTGTGTGTGTGTGTGTGTGTGTGTGTGTGTGTGCGTGTGAGCGTGTGTGCGTGCGTGCTTGCGGGCGGGCGTGCGGGCGTGCGGGCGTGCGGGCGTGCGGGCGTGCGTGTGTCATACTTTTGTTTAATGATGCGTGCAAACATTTGCGTGCGTGCGTTCATGCATGCGTACATGCATGTAGCGTACGTACAACTGCACTAACCTAGTAAATGTTATACAAAATAATACTGACTAGTTTAATGAGACCTCATAAGATCATGACGTTGTAACCACAATAGATACAGACTAATCAGTTAATGGAGTGCTGGAAATACCTAGAAGAACTAGAACCTCTCGCCTCAAAGAGCGTGCTTTGTGTAAAGCCACACCTGTACGTTGTGACAAATCACCTCAACCAGTCAGATAGTCACATCCGACCGCCTCTTTTAAGACAGCGCTGAAGACGCACTGAGTGACCGTTCGTTGCATCTTACACACCGACATACCTGTTCAGTCCCCCACTAGCGCCACTTCTCGGAGTCGCGTTTAACAACACTGCAATTACTTTGCTAAGGCCTTTCGTATACAACTGCACATGGCCAGACACTCATCCTTACAGCTGACCTGCCTGAAGCAACTTGGAATGAACGAACTTATCTGTGGTTCGAAACTGCAGTAAAACAATTCAAACCCGCGATGTTTTGATTGTAATTCCGGCGCCCTAAACACTTCGCCACCGCGCACTGTGGAAGCGTTTTTAAGCGCCATATATACCTTACAGCTGACCAAAAACAGCCATAGACATACACAATTTGGATTATGTTACCACTGTGTGCTTTTTTGTGATTGTCTCCACGCTATACGATATCGTTGTAGAAAACACGGCTCAGTAATCGCGCCTACATGTCCGACCAGAACAACACAAAACTGATACACAATGAACTATTCTCATAAGCAATACTTGTATCATTTGCCATTCCATCGATTCTGATTCAGAAGTCAAGTAAGCAGAAACAAGCGCTCGACGCCACAAGGCTGACACAGTGGGCGGGCCACGAAAATGCGCACGCACGTACGCCGGCAGTGTAAGCAATCACGTCTCACGCAATCATATTGCGCGGAATAAAAAGCTGCGCACTTTCGCGGTTCGTTCGGCCGAAGAAGGTGATCTAAATGCATGGCATGGCGTTAAGCGAAAGGAGTCGCCGGCAGCCAACATACTTATATAGCAGGAGATGTACGTTATCACGTCGCCTGAGTTGTTATTCCCGCCAACGGTGCGAGTTAGATTAGGCTGCAATGATAGCAAAAACGTTTGCCCAATGTGAGTGCATCGTCTTGGGACTGAGTTTGTTTAATGGAACTGTCGGCATTCGGGTCTACGCGTTAATGGCTTCCAAGCGGCGTGAACGATGCACGACACCTGCGACTTTTATAGTTGTTCGCGAATAGATCGCCAGTTCGTTTCCTGGTGCATTGTTCATAATGAGGAGGCAGTGGTTTTGAGTCGGTTCCGATTTGGCGTTTTTGAAGAACAAAATAAAATTTTCCTCATTTGAGTACAAAGTGGAGAGCGGTGGTCGCGTGGTAGAGCGCCGGACTGTCAATCGAGGGGACTGTGGTTAAATCCCACCTACCGCCGTTTCGAAACTTAGGCAATTTCGTTCACCCCACATTTGCCTGTGTCTTTCCGAAGAGACACTAAAAGCCGGTGGTCCCTTCTACCTGGTGTCTATACCAGGGGAAGTAAAAGATCCCACACAGGGGGTAAATGTGAAAACTGTAGTGGACTCACTAATTCTAGAGAAGGACAACTCCTGCGTTGGTCAAAGTTTGGGCTGTTTAGAGAAACCACCTACGAACTAAGAACGACATCTGAATTTCTACCGAATGGTTGAGAAAATGTGTAACTGGAATGACGGAACTATCGTATGTGTATTGTGTAATTACTTTGAATGACGTATATAACAGGAAATATAATATTGAGTGTTTAATATTCGCTTGTTAGCAGTAACATTATTCGACAAGCAATTGTCAAATGAATAAACTGTACTTATTTAGATATAAGTGATGCTCAGTAGATAACAAAAACGAACGAATACATTTGGGAAAAATGGCTAAACTGATATGTTTGTTGGAAAATATAGGCCTAACTTTAAACGTCGTTATTTTGGATATCAACTCATTATAGACTTTCACGGTTATGTCTATCGTTTTGATGTTTCTGGTAATTGCGCTATTTTTGTGTGTGCTGAATGTAACGTTTCATTTGTTAAGGCTCATTTTCTCGCTGATGCACGGTTAATGCCAATCAGGTGTTTATAATTCGTCCATTAACCACTTTGCCAAACTATTTATTTTTTACCCAGTGTACCGGGATAGCAAGGGAACCAGGTAACTGATCCGGTTGTGTTCTGGCTTCTAGTATGCATGGAATACTAATCCTGCCCAAAAGCTTTTAAATTCACGTCGAACACGCACGGTTGGGTTACACAAAAACACCCCAAATACGACGATTGGTTATAAATAATTTACACAAATGTGTTGCAAATTGACATACGACGATTGATGTTCATTTGCGAGCAATACAGGATGGCACGTATCGTATGGCAAAGTAACCAACCAACAACAGTACTGTTTAACTGCAGGAAATATAGACCCGGGGGTTTATAACCATTGATTCCAGGCTGTTTAAGGCACTGTAATTCCCACACAACTGAACTGTTTCTCTGAAACGAAGTTACTATTTCCCTCGCCATGTCTGTGACCTTTCGCTTTCATCACGTGCAAACTTGCAAAAAGCCAAATTAACGTGTACAGTTTACAGAGAAGCACACACACGATGACCAATCAACAAGAACAAAATGTAATTTGTCGCAGCGCTGAGAGACTGCCCCAGTTTGGACATAACATACATGCTGATGATTTCCAAGCCGTGACGTGTTAAGCGAGAATACGTTAACGCCGAATATTGCCCGAAGATATAGCTCGTTAAGATGCGCGTCTAATGCTTGACTGACGTGCAGCCATCCTCGCAAGCTAGAGGTCGTTGCGCTGCGCTGCGCAGCGCTACTGTACCCCTGGCTGATTGTCTTCGCAAACCGTAGAAGTGAGCGGAGTCGAACAATACAATTATATTGAATATATTGTTCATGGCTCCAAGAATGGTTTATTGTAGTATAATTGAACTTACTTTGGAGCTTTATTGTCGAAGATGAGTACGACGTTTCGACCCATCAGTTACGGGCCTTGTTCACCTGCCTGCCATCTACGACCAAATTATCCCGCCGAAATCTGAGGCAACACACGTGACACCAGTACGTGAACAAGGCCCGTAGCTGATGGGTCGAAACGTCGTACTCATCTTCGACAATAAAGCTCCAAAGTAAGTTAAATTATATTACAATAATACACTTATAGCAATTAATTTCGTCAGTCGCTACTGCGTCAGCGGTTGGAACAGCGCAAACACTCGCCCAGTTTTTCTGGCGGGCGAGGAGGCGTGCAGCTGAAGATTTTCTACGCTAGAATGTGATATTTTTCGTGAAGATTGCATACAACAAAGAAGAATAAATTGTCAATCACGACATCGTTAAACCAGCAGTAAGTCTGCTAGTTTGCGATTTTTTGCTACTTAACAAAATCGTTCGGCTAATATTGCCGAACGCTATCAAAACTTCAAACTTCTCATACACATTTTTTACATTTGAATTTAATTGATTGATTTGATTGAATAAACACTTTAGATTTTGGCATGAAAATATACATAGCGAGGAGCGAAGTACAGTGTGAATGAGAAATATGTAGTATACAGCTACATAGAAGAAAATACAGAGCTCAAAGGTGCTAACATGTATTGGCAGTGAAACGACTCATACTTGGAAGTGTAGTTGCTGGGTGGGTGCAGAAAACATGGCTAGTTTAGTCAGTATTGGTGGACACCGTGGATGAATGTTTTAAAGGAGCTGGAGGAATGTGGTTTTGACGACGTTTTATCAGCATATTGACAGTGATTGAAGACATCTCAGATTGTTCTCTGGTACGGTTTTCTTATAATATGACAAAATGTTAATCTGGCTACCAGTGTGACCGCCAACATTGCATGGCCTTAAGTTAGTAGTTCATGAGCGAACTGATCTACCTATTCACGGGTCTACCTATTCACCGATCTACCTATTCACTTATCTATTTATTCGCTGGCCTACCTATTCACTGATCTAGTTATTCACTGGTCTACCTATTCACTGATCTCATATTCACTTATCTACTTATTCACTGGTCTACCTATTCACCGATATACCTATTCACTGATCTACTTATTTACTGGCCTACCTATTCACTGATCTACCTATTCACATGTCTACCTATTCACTGATCTCCTATTCACTGATATACCTATTCACTGATCTACTTATTTACTGGCCTACCTATTCACTGATCTACCTATTCACTGGTCTACCTATTCACTGATCTACCTATTCACTGGTCTACCTATTCACAGGTCTACCTATTCACTGATCTACCTATTCACTGATTTACCTATTCACAAGTCTACCTATTCACTGATCTACCTATTCACTGATCTACCTATTAGGCTACTATTCACTGATCTACCTATTCACTGTCTACCTATTCACGGTCTACCTATTCACTGATCTACCTATTCACTGGTCTACCTATTCACTGGCATACCTATTCACCGATCTACCTATTCACTGATCTACCTATTCACTGATCTACCTATTCACAGGTCTACCTATTCACTGATCTACCTATTCACAGGTCTACATATTCACTGATCTACCTATTCACTGATCTACCTATTCACTGGCATCTACCTATTCACTGATCTACCTATTCACTGATCTACCTATTCACTGGTCTACCTATTCACTGATCTACCTATTCACTGGTCTACCTATTCACTGATCTACCTATTCACTGATCTACTCTATTCACTGATCTACCTATTCACTGATCTACCTATTCACTGATCTACCTATTCACTGGTCTACCTATTCACTGATCTACCTATTCACTGATCTACCTATTCACTGATCTACCTATTCACAGGTCTACCTATTCACTTATCTACCTATTCACTGGTCTACCTATTCACTGATCTACCTATTCACTTATCTACTCTATTCACTGGTCTACCTATTCACTGATCTACCTATTCACTGGTCTACCTATTCACTGGTCTACCTATTCACTGATCTACCTATTCACTGGTCTACCTATTCACTGGTCTACCTATTCACTGATCTACCTATTCACTGGTCTACCTATTCACTGATCTACCTATTCACTGGTCTACCTATTCACAGCGTGGAACGGGAAACTTTTGTTTAGTTGTGTCACTGAACTATTCTATAGGAGTAACCCAAGTAGACGTGTCTTTATTATAACTGCATTGTTGCTGCCCAGTGGAAAGTCGTGTATTTCGCTGATTGCTTCGTCTCTAACCATCGATTTCCCTCCCAGCAATCCAGCTTCACAATGCTGCCATATCGGATGCAGTTGAAAGCTTCTAAAGCCCTGATCATACCGTCACACCAGTAAACACCAGTTATAATAGTTCCGTATGACGTTGTCAGCAGAAGCCCGGGCACATACAGAAATAATTATTATAATTCGTCTTTGATGTCACAGTCGTTTCAGCTGATGCTCAGACGCCTGCGTAAACATTTATCCTGAATGAATGTTTTTGTATCTCTAATAAGCACTAAAATAGTAGGGATATAATGTTGGTGTTGCAAACTCAACGTCTTCCTTTACGTTTACGTGAACTATAATCTCTGCCTTTCGTGAGTTTCTACCGAGTACTTTTAAGCCTATTTCACTGACGTCTGTAGGAAATTTATATCGTGAAGCTTGGGCCGGGTGGGAGCTTCAGCACCACTCTGCATTCCGCCGTCCGACTCAGCGCTTCAAGTTCAAACCGCCTCCCGCGACTTGGCGCTGTCTCGTCTCGGATCACGACACCGAAAGACGGGATGTGGTTGGAAATGTTTGGGCAACGTTCGATTTTTTAAACCACGATTTGCAACAAAACAGCCAACTCTTCCCTATTATTGGGAGTTATAGTATACGTTGCTATCCCTTCCCGAAATAGTGGGCCATTAAGCCGCCTCTACAAACATCGATGGGCTCAGCCATCCCCGGTTCCGATGCCGTCGTATCTATGATGCTTTTTTCATGCGTCGTATTCTTCTTTTTGTGTTCTGAAGACCCGGCTGTTTATTGGTCCCGAGCAGCGATCTGGTTGCTTCCTTCCACAATAACGGAAAGGCCCTCATAGCCCTCAGATGCATTTATGGACATTTTAAGGTGTTTTATTTTGCTAGGCATATATTACTGGATTGGCCAATGTGTAAACACATAGGCCTACCAGAACACCAGCCACACATTAAAAAGTCCACTAGAATTACTGATAACGGCATTGTTTGCTAATACCTGGGAGTCCTACTAGACCAGTCAATCACAGCGTGCGGAAAAGACAAAGATGGATGTCACCAACTATCAATTTGTAATTTAAAGGTAATTTTATGGTCACAAATTCAACTGGGTCAAATATTAGTTTCACTAATTGAAATCAGGCTACGTCTTTACGCAAAAGTAAACATGTTGTGATTTAGAGGAGTGTTGACTGTGTTATAAGGGGTTAAACTTTAAATCTGCACAGAGACGGACGGCGACACCGAGAGCAATAGAAGGTTTTATCTCACCCTCATTCTACTTCCGCGTGTAACAATGTTTTATGTACAACGTGGAACAGTTGCAGGTAAAACAAATTCAGAACTGGTTATGTTCTAGATAAAACAGTGTTATTCTATTGCTGGCTAATATATATATATATATATATATATATATATATATATATATATATATATATATATATATATATTAGCACAATAGAATACATTGTTTTATCTAGAATATATATATATATATATATATATATATATATATATATATATATATATATATATAATATATATATAAAATATATATAAGGACAAAATAATAATTAATAAACTATTGGCAATTTCTTGCATCGAATGGAGGGTGGTGGCGGTTTGATTTAACGACACGTGCTTCCGTCGAGGGTAACAGAAGAGCTGACAGCGTGGTCGTGCGCGTGCCTGGGTGATAAATTACGTCTCAACGAAACTCGCTGCAACGCCGACGAGAAGACAGGCAATTAACCAAGTTCGAGTAGTTGCTATTGTCCAAGCACCGAATGCAATGTCAGGAGAGAACACCAGAATTGACCATCGGTGTCCCTAGTGCAATTCCTGTAATCATCTGTCGATACAGCGTTCGAATGACAACGGCGGTCCCCATGACAACTCACGTCAGATCGTTATCCGAAAACGGTTGATACATTGTCGTGTCAACAAAGAATGTAGAACATGGCTCTAGGTTTGTCAGGCTTCAGTGGCCGCCTACACACGCTGCTGCATTTAGACAGAAGCCAGATCCGATTATTACAAATGCTTATTTTGCGAACAATTAAGAAAAGTATCGCCGGAATTGTGCATATATACGTCATGGAGAGAAAATAAAACATAAACTTACCGCCGATTCATCGTTGTGCACCTTTTACAGTAATTCGTCGCACGCTGGTTACAGCGTTGGTGTGAACGCATTTGCACTTCGCAGTAAAAATTTAAATCAAATCTCAATTTTGCTACTGTATTTTTTAGAGTGTCTATAGTAGAACCGTTTCAAAGATCAAGTCTCGCAATTGATGTTTAATTCGTCCAAGTGTTTTTTGCTAATGGAGTTTCTAATGTTGCTATTGAATTCTTAATTGTGCACATCCCTGGAAGTGGTTTTGTTAATGGCTGCTATTGCTGTGATCCTGAATGTTTTACATCAGCAACTTATAAAATAATACATCCGTATTATCGTAAAGACATCCCCGACGACTCGCGTGATCCGGACCCATTCCCGACACTTCCACTATAAAAATGTGTCGATAACCTCATTTGTGGCCTGAACCTTCCACTATAAACATGTGTCGATAACCTCATTTGTGGCCTGAACCTTCCACTATAAACATGTGTCGATAACCTCATTTGTGGCCTGAACCTTCCACTATAAACATGTGTCGATAACCTCATTTGTGGCCTGAACCTTCCACTATAAACATGTGTCGATAACCTCGTTTGTGGCCTGAACCTTCCACTATAAACATGTGTCGATAACCTCGTTCGTGGCCTGAACTTTCCACTATAAACATGTGTCGATAATCTCGTTTGTGGCCTGAACCTCACACTATAAACATGTGTCGATAACCTCATTTGTGGCCTGAACCTCACACTATAAACATGTGTCGATAACCTCATTTGTGGCCTGAACCTTCCACTATAAACATGTGTCGATAACCTCATTTGTGGCCTGAACCTTCCACTATAAACATGTGTCGATAACCTCATTTGTGGACTGAATCTTCCACTATAAACATGTGTCGATAACCTCATTTGTGGCCTGAACCTTCCACTATAAACATGTGTCGATAACCTCGTTTGTGGCCTGAACCTTCCACTATAAACATGTGTCGATAACCTCGTTTGTGGCCTGAACCTTCCACTATAAACATGTGTCGATAACCTCATTTGTGGCCTGAACCTTCCACTATAAAAATGTGTCGATAACCTCATTTGTGGCCTGAACCTTCCACTATAAACATGTGTCGATAACCTCATTTGTGGCCTGAACCTTCCACTATAAACATGTGTCGATAACCTCGTTTGTGGCCTGAACCTTCCACTATAAACATGTGTCGATAACCTCGTTTGTGGCCTGAACCTTCCACTATAAACATGTGTCGATAACCTCGTTCGTGGCCTGAACTTTCCACTATAAACATGTGTCGATAATCTCGTTTGTGGCCTGAACCTTCCACTATAAACATGTGTCGATAACCTCATTTGTGGCCTGAACCTCACACTATAAACATGTGTCGATAACCTCATTTGTGGCCTGAACCTTCCACTATAAACATGTGTCGATAACCTCATTTGTGGCCTGAACCTTCCACTATAAACATGTGTCGATAACCTCATTTGTGGCCTGAACCTTCCACTATAAACATGTGTCGATAACCTCGTTTGTGGCCTGAACCTTCCACTATAAACATGTGTCGATAACCTCATTTGTGGCCTGAACCTTCCACTATAAACATGTGTCGATAACCTCATTTGTGGCCTGAACCTTCCACTATAAAAATGTGTCGATAACCTCATTTGTGGCCTGAACCTTCCACTATAAAAATGTGTCGATAACCTCATTTGTGGCCTGAACCTTCCACTATAAAAATGTGTCGATAACCTCATTTGTGGCCTGAACCTTCCACTATAAACATGTGTCGATAACCTCGTTTGTGGCCTGAACCTTCCACTATAAACATGTGTCGATAACCTCGTTTGTGGCCTGAACCTTCCACTATAAACATGTGTCGATAACCTCGTTCGTGGCCTGAACTTTCCACTATAAACATGTGTCGATAATCTCGTTTGTGGCCTGAACCTTCCACTATAAACATGTGTCGATAACCTCATTTGTGGCCTGAACCTCACACTATAAACATGTGTCGATAACCTCATTTGTGGCCTGAACCTTCCACTATAAACATGTGTCGATAACCTCATTTGTGGCCTGAACCTTCCACTATAAACATGTGTCGATAACCTCATTTGTGGACTGAATCTTCCACTATAAACATGTGTCGATAACCTCGTTTGTGGCCTGAACCTTCCACTATAAACATGTGTCGATAACCTCGTTTGTGGCCTGAACCTTCCACTATAAACATGTGTCGATAACCTCGTTTGTGGCCTGAACCTTCCACTATAAACATGTGTCGATAACCTCGTTTGTGGCCTGAACCTTCCACTATAAACATGTGTCGATAACCTCGTTTGTGGCCTGAACCTTCCACTATAAACATGTGTCGATAACCTCATTTGTGGCCTGAACCTTCCACTATAAACATGTGTCGATAACCTCATTTGTGGCCTGAACCTTCCACTATAAACATGTGTCGATAACCTCATTTGTGGCCTGAACCTTCCACTATAAACATGTGTCGATAACCTCATTTGTGGCCTGAACCTTCCACTATAAACATGTGTCGATAACCTCATTTGTGGCCTGAACCTCACACTATAAACATGTGTCGATAACCTCATTTGTGGCCTGAACCTTCCACTATAAACATGTGTCGATAACCTCATTTGTGGCCTGAACCTTC
>JAODUO010001681.1:65000-74745 GCA_025642075.2 Ridgeia piscesae | reverse complement strand
ACTAGAAAACCCTTTGTATGTAAATTAAAAAAATTTAAAATAATTAAGCACTGCTTTTAAGATGTATGGTACTAAAACTTGGTATGTTAATTATATAAATTAATATAAAATTAAAACCTTTACTAAAACTGTGTACGTATATATATATATATATATATATATATATATATATATATATATATATATATATATATATATATATATATATATATATATATATATATATATATATATAATATTATAAATTATATCTAAAACATAAACACTGATTAAAACGTGTATGACACTAAAAAGAAATTCTAAAGCAATGTCCGTCATTTCAAAACAATTTGAATTAATTGAAATGTCTAATAAAAAGATGTCTTTAAACACTTTCTAAACATACATAATGTCCCGGATGCACGAATGTTCACAAGTAATTCATTCCACAGTCGAGGTGCTGCTGCGCCAAATCACCAATACACTTCTTTATAATGATATTCTATATACGGGATTAGATAGATGGGTGATATTAGCACTAACAAACATTATTCTGATGATGCAGAGAGGGAGTGGAGGGAGGGAAGGAGAGGGGTGAAGGAAGGAGAGGGAGAGAGGGGAGACTGAGGGGTGAGATTAACGGGAGAAAAAAGAGAGCGTGCTTTTATGTGTAAGAGATTGTGTTGTGTGGATATATGTTGTCATCGTCACATTATTTGACTTTATATTATCATAGACATTACCGATAGAATCAAGTTTCTTACTGCTTTTAGAGCAAACATATAGTATATTTAAAGATAACTTCCAACAATCATCAAATGCGTGCGCAGCGTTCAATAACATTATCACGTCACGTAACCTCTTGCCTATCACCGGTGTGTCCATAAAAGATGGGATCTGTTTGATATAGCAGATATGATGGCGCCCATACGTTACCATTATATTTATAAATACTGTTGGCAAAGGTTATGCTTGACGAAGGTCACGTGCAGCAATTGATTGTCACGTACACAAATCGCAACGTAACGGCGGTGGCGGTGGCGGTGGCGGTGGCGGTGGCGGTGGCGGTGGCGGTGGCGGTGGCGGTGGCGGTGGCGGTGGCGGTGGCGGTGGCGGTGGCGGTGGCGGTGGCGGTGGCTGAGCGAGTTGGAAGATGATCGACAAAACAAATTACTGAACACCTGCAAGAGAGACGGGAAGTTCACAGAGGATTAAACAATGGGGCTAAGTGTCCGAATATAGAAAAGAAAGGGAGATGTGCATGATCCGGGAAAACATTGAGGAACTACATTGCTAAGCCATATGTTGAAGTTGCTGGAAAGAATGTGGATGGCAGAATAAGAGCAATAGTGTAAGGGGAAATCGGTGAAGAACAGCTGGAGTTTAGACAAGAAAGAGGAACGAGGCATGGGGTGCTTGCCCAGAGGTAGTTAGTAGAGAAGAAACTGGAAGGACAGGAGGATATGGCAATTAGATTCATATATCCGGAGAAGGCCTAGGTTACAATCCCAAGAGAAATGACAATGGGAACACTGAGGTGGGTGGGGGTCCCAGAGGGGGAGGTCAGGTTGGTGGAGGGGACGTGTGAGGACGCGAAGAGCAGGGTGCTGTGTGAACCCGGAGTGTCAGGAGAATCCAAAGTGAGTGTTCAGTTAAAAGAGGTAAAGGTAAGTTCTTATATAGCGCAGTATCCACCTCAGGATTGCTCAAAGCGCTTTACACTTTATTTCCCTGGCAGTCCTATTCAATCAGACACCATCTCTGGGAAGCATGCAGCCACATGCTTCAAATAATGCGCGAAGGCTACTCGCACACATATCAATCACTTGTCTATTGCCAGGTACTCATTTATACAGCTGAGTGAACTGGAGCAATGTAGAACGAAAACAATTGCCCAAGGTTTTAACACCGCAGCACAGGATTCGAACCCGGGTCCTCTTAGTTGAACCTGATGGTCTAAAATGGACTAGTGATTTCCCAAAAAATACGGCGTTTATACAGGTACAAAAGAAGCCGATAAAAAGACTTCGGGGAAAGTTATTTCTAATTGCGAAAAATTGGTGACTATATAGCAGGATGGAATTATCATTTAGGGGGAAGTATCACCATGCAATCTGTGCTGTGCAGCTCCATTTGGCACATAGGGAGTCTTAACTCAGTACCAAACAAGGTGGTTAAAAATTGGCCTTTCCATTTCGGAACAGTAAACCCGACGCTTTGAAAAGAAAATCACTATTAAACACATTTGCGGACGGAGGTCTTAATATTGTAGATATTAGAACTAAAATAGAATCTTTATTTCTGCAATTAGTTAAGAGCATAACGCCAATGTATTGGCTGGGTATACACCTCAGAGCATCTAGTTCTGTTCCGCCTTTACCCACCTTAAATGTCATGGTGCTGGTTCACGTCCGGGTAATCTAGCGCGAGAGACAATCAATCGATGCCATTTTGACGACCTTTCAATGTTATTAGTAAGATCATTTCTTTCAAATAAAACCATTTCTTAGAACTGTATCAGCTTAGAACATGTTCAATGCGATTCTTTGTAGTTTGATTTGCTCGGCGCAACATATTCGTCACATCCCATAATCGTTCGACGGACAGCCATGCGTGCTTGGACAGCCGGTCTCTGCCACGTCCCACGAACGTCGCCCGGTACAAAATTACGCAACAGGAACTGGAGCGCCAGCTACCGATGTCGCTTCGATCACCGCAGCAACTTGTCTCTTGTTTCGGCCGGCCGCATCTATTCACACCTCGAAGTGTTGACCCAGGGAATATCATCGGGCAACAGGATCGTGTTTACAAACATGCCGAACGCTGATATAACAACGTGTGTGTGTGTGTGTGTGTGTGTGTGTGTGTGTGTGTGTGTGTGTGTGTGTGTGTGTGTGTGTGTGTGTGTGTCGTGCGTGCGTGCGTGCGTGCGTGCGTGCGTGCGTGCGTGCGTGCGTGCGTGCGTGCGTGTGTGTGTACACAGTGCGATGTGTACATATTGAACTTTGCAGATACTTTATACACTCTGCAACTTGACGCATAATACAGTAGTCGCCTTCTTATACGGCCCCCTCGCTATCGGCCACCCGGATTATACGGCCACATTTTCATTGCAATAGCATTTTCTAATACAAACTCCTCTCACCAGCGGCCACCCGGGTAACGTGGGCAATGATCAGGGTTGGATAACGAATCTTCACCTCTTTAGCCAATCACAAGACAACAACTGCAATCTTTAACTACAAATAAAAACTAATTAAGAAGGCCTACCATACACACTCGTCGTTCTTGGCAAAACATCACATAGACGGTATTGTTGCAATGTTACATGTCTCGGATGTTGACAACGTATGTGTATGCTTAAAAAGCAGCGGCCAGTTTGCCTTGAAACAGGGGCATTTATCAATGGTTCCCCTCATCAGAGGCCATCTGCCTTATAAGGTCACTTTGGGTTTGCTGAAGGGTTGGCCATATAAGAAGTGGACTACATGCATACAATTTATAAGTACAATTTCTACCACTCCACTGGTATGGGGATTAGGAGCAACAGTCAAAAATGTATTATAAACAACTCAAAATCATAACCCACAAACACACACGCACTAAACACCCACACACCCACCCATATATACATACGCACACACACGCATGTACACACGCACGTACGCACACACACAGACACACGTATTGATGGTAAGGGATGGGAAGATATAGTAAGGGATGGTAAGGGATGGCCACCGAACTTCCAACCCATTTCGGGAAGGAGGAGATGTGATTTCCCAGTGCTTCAACAGTGAAAGGAGTTTACTCTCCTCCCGACCATAGGAGCCAGAATACTTTATAGTTGGAGCCAGAATACTTAATATCTGTTATATACACAGGTTACAGGGGCGGGTCTTGAGACGTTGTCTGGAGGGTCGACCATCTTCATGAATACACAAGACAGTGTATTCTTTATGGAGGAGACTTTCACTTGCAATTGTGTGGACTGAGCCGGAACGTCTTCACGACGCGAAATCGGAATGTCGAGGAAGGGTAACAATTGCGGGGTATTGTTAAAGAAAATTGCGGCGATGTTTATATTTTCGCTGTCGGCCCTTACTCATATCGGAAGACAAGACGGGTAGTGGGAATTGCTATTGAAATATGATCGCGACGACGATTATAATAACAAGAATTGTAGGTTCAGCTTTCTCGGTTGCCGCACCAACGGTGTGGAATTCGCTTCCTGCCAGTGTTAAATCAGAAGGTAATAATAGTTTCATACCGCCGACGTCTAAAAACATATCTCTTTAATAGTGCCTATCCTCCTTAGCCCCCTAGCTTCTTCATCCATCCATCCATTGACGACCCACGCATTGTTTTACGATTACGAGTTTGCTTAATCCCTTGGTTTTGTCGCGCACTGAGCTTGATGTTCAAGGATATTGGCGTAAAAGAAGTCATTATTATTATTATCTATGCGGAGGGGGTGTCACTTCAGATTCAAAACGAGACATGGTACGCCTGAATTTCAATGGATTAGGTACCCGCTTGTGAAGTAGATATTTATACCCATACGAACGCTCCACATATTTCTGCCCATAGTAATTGACCACCATGTTCATTATTGTGTCCAGCATATACTACTGTTTAACCTTCACAAACGAATGCAGTGATTGTATATTAAACACGTTTAAGACACTTCTCTCAACCGACCCGGGAATATTGTATAAAAACGCGATCTGGTCCTTTCTCGGACATCGTTGTGTTGAAAATAATGAATGGAGGGGGATTCACGATGACTATCAAACTGCGCCGAACTTAAACATCTCAATGGGGTGCACGTTAGCACAACTCATGATATGCTATATCAGGGAAGTGAAAACTTGTATCAAGTGTGGTGCGGTGCGCTTTGTGAGACGTCAGTACCTTCGTTCTTGTCTATTAACTTATAATCTTCCTACCTCTACATTGTTTGCACGACAGTTAGAAACTTCTTTGTTATTTAGTTTGAGTATTTTACGAAATGGTACTTCAAATGGTGTAAAAACACCGTCAGCAATCAACCAGTCATTTAGGTTAGATAAAAATTACATCATGTTAAAATACCTGCAGCTGAAGGAATACGCAAGCCGGCCAGCCAACCTCCAACCCCTATCGGGGAGGAAGCGGTGTGATTTCACAGTGCTTCAACAGCGAAAGGAGTTTACTCTCCTCCCGACCATGGTTACCTAAAATAAATTACGACGATCTGCACATGTTTACTCTTAAAATGCGCATACGATATTATGAATAATGTTACCGTCTCTAAGGCTTAGCAGCCGCTACGTTATCTTGAATTGTGTCTGACTTCTCGACCGACTCTTTTGCTCGAAGTTCGCGAACAATGCTTCCTCAAGTTCCCGTCGCCTTGACGCAAGCATTGAAGAGCTCGTAGTCCATATCTCGTTGTCATCATGGATGTTTTCTGCAACAGCAATCTAACGGCATATTGGTAATTATAAATAATAAGACGATGAAGCGATCGAAGAAATGGAAAACGAGGAAATGTTTTAGAAAATGGCTTATCACTGATCCACTTCTACCTCGTTCACGTTGGCCGGCGGAAGCGGCAATGACGTGATCACTCATTATGTCAATCCGCAGCTGCGCAAAGCACAACTTCGTGGTAACGTCAACTCGTGCCAGTGTACGCATGCGCCAAAAAAAACACACACAACGGTGCTCGTCCAAACGCCTCTACTAATGGAGCGCGCGCTGTCAACTTGGTCGTGTGCCACAGTTACACTTCCCGGATGGGAATGTGTAATTTGTTTTTTTAGAAATGACTTTTTTCTCGACATTCACCTGCTGTGAGGTCAGTTCATTTGAGCAGTCAGATTTCCAGGATTACTGCATGCGTCCTTTTCTAAATATTGACGGGTGTCGTACATAGAGAAGAGGCGTTTTACGACTTTCGAAGAAAGTGTAGTTGCTGCCGAGACTTCCTTTGCACGGCTGTAACATGCTCTGTACAGGACATTGGTGCATATATTTTACATTCTTCAATTTGTGTCGTTTTGTAGTTCTGCTAGACAGGGGCTGAAGTTATTTACGTTCGCTATATTGTTTTTCCATTTCTTAATTATGAGAAAGGCTACTCCTACTTGGCCGTTGTATATCATGTAATGGTCTAATAGGTGGCCACTTTGTAATCTGTTCTCGGTAAATTTATACTTTAGTTCTTGTGTCTGTTCATATCTTAGTAGTGATCGCACGTTATATGTTGCTATTTTTGCTTAGAAATTATGCAAACATTGTTTCTGTTATATTGAGTGAATTTCAGTAAAATTCGGTAACACACCCTACCCAAGTATGATGATGCCATAGAGAGGCACCTTTATGAGAAAAGAGACCTGATTCTGCCCTTTGCCAAAAATGGGGTGTTCACTCACCAAGCCTCCCTCGATAGGATGGCTATGGTTATGTTTTGACATGTTTCGGGTTGCCATATAGATAATTTCGCAAAACACCCCGTGGTCGACGCCCAAAAACAAAAATGAGTATGGAGTGCAGCCGTTGACACAGTACTCCACGGTCGGCGCATCCACATTCCAAGGTAAGATTATGATAACTAGTCCTCTATATAGAAATCTTGTATCTGTTTCGGTCTTTTCAGTCTTTGTTACTGTTTATCCAGAAGCCTACCATAGCTTTAACCAAATATTGATACTGGTGTACTGACAACATTAATTAGTTAAATAATGTCTGGTTATCTTTGCATTTCAGGTGCCTCACGTGGTCGTCCTGTTCGCTGGTGGAATCGCTATGCTTCGACATTAATTTCGTTAAGGAGAATATAATAATGGAATTAGCTACTTTTAAAAGATCAGTACTAACACAAATTATAAGTTATAAAACAGTCTTTATGTTTGTTTGTTTGATTTTTGGTTGTTTGTTTATTTGTTTTTAGTTTGCTTGTGAAACCATATCTCCTTCAGTTTGCATGTATTTGTGCTGACAGCTAATAGTCTATGGATTAAGACTTTTTTCAAATTCTTCCGGCTGGTGTTGAACTTAATTGTAGAATTTGCATAGCTGACTCCTTTCCCCAAACATGGATGAGCAATTCGGCTAAAATATATATAGCCATAGATAGTCACGGATATAATAGTCACATAAATTAATTCGTTCGTACTATGGTAAATTAAATGTATCATTACACATTGAAAGTCTATGGCATACGTACACCATACACCATAATTACACAGGGGGTTCTAATTACCTGAAGAACACATATCGCATTATATAATTATATATTATACAAACGTGGATGTTGCATGCCAGCATATAAAATGTATACTGGCATGCAACATCCGGGTCATTTCACGGTAACCGGGCTATTTGGTGTCCCAGCTCTTTTGTATAGAAATATTCGATAAGGAAATCTGGCCAAACTATATTTCTTACATGTGGCGCTTTGTGCAGTATTGTTCTTCATTTCTAATATGATAATGACATTCGAAGTCGTTATTCTAGTTGTTTCTCGTTATATCGCCCAGTCTACGTCATCGAAAAGTGGCTGTCCCCATCACCTGGTCCACAAGTTGCACGTTATTACAAAGGTGTAATAATTACACATTAGATAATAAATACATCGCGTAAGGTTCTCATTTCGATGTCTATTATCGTATTTGGCCGACAAACAGCATTATTTATTAAATATTTAGAATAGTCGATGTTTTCCACACACAAACAATCTATGTCCCCTGGTTCCATGTCATCTACGTCACGGCAACTTTGATGACAGAGTCTGAAGAACTACCACATCCACGTGGAATCACAATTATGTTACCGCCATATCTGCACATTGGAAACAACACAAACACCGTTTTTTTTCTGCGTTTTACGCGAAATATTCGACATTTCAGGGCAGGAATCAGGTGAGTAGGTTTATTCCATGTCCTCTACGAACGGTCCGCTCCGCGTGCTATACAGGGCAGACAAATAGACTTATTGATAATCGTGTTAAGTGGTGTCAATCAAATCAATCAGAAATAGCATACGCTAGTTAAGCTCACGACAGACATAATATTGGTCATGACTCGCATGGCACGTCATCTACGTCACAGTCATCTACGTCACATATTTGTCGTGACGGAGATGACATGGTGCGTGACGTAGATGACAAACGTAGTTGTAAGTAAAATAAAACGGTGGCAGGATTAGCTGAAATTGGATAATTATCATCTTTGAGAAATTAAATTAATATCTGATGATATTTTCTTTAGAAAGAAAGAAATTGATAAGAAACCATACACATAAGTTGCAGCTAACAAGCAAACATGCGTGCAGCATCGAAGTAGGTGCAGTTGGAGAAGCAACCAAATGTCTTCGCGTAGTCATCAAGCGAAATTCCTTCGATCACCAAGCAGCTTCATTGAACACCCTCAACCCCACGACCCAATGAACGTGGTCGAAAGAATGCTCTGCAAGACCGAGCAAAGGCGGACAGACAGACTGGCAAACTGACAGAAAGTCTAGCCGCCTGAAGGAGAACATCTCAACGCAGCAAGAAGCGCTATAATGGGTTGATATGGACGCTACAGGACAACGGCATCTATCAGAAAAAGAAAAACAGATTCATGAATGCGTCATCGCGAAACACAAAAATGTGTTCACAGGATTCCGTTTCATAATGCCCTTACAGTGGAGCTGGGGTCGAAATATCATAGTAACTGCTACTGTACTAATCAGATCACCAATAGACTGACTACGGGAAAGACATTGCAGAAGCATCGACTGCTGGATTATAGACGACTCGCATTCGCCTGCTAATCGTGAAAAAGGCACGAAGTAAACGCCATTTTAGAGCATGACAGGTGAACAACAAGTAGGCAGGCGTATGTTAACCGTAGATTCTACTAGCGTAACAATTACAGTTACCTCACACATAACAAGCAAGATACCGTCACATCAATTAAATAAGTTGAGGAAAAAGAAACGTTTGCTTTCGGACACCATGATGATGTCATATAAAACATTGCGTTAGGCCCCCGATGAGCACGATGACATTGGCTTGGGCTACACGCGGTGTTCTGCAGACACAGAAGAAGACCGCAACACATATGTACAGTGACGTAGTAGCATGGAGCTGATGAAAAAGACATCACTGAGAACATGTAATCATCATCAGCGGTCCATCGAAACGAGAATTACGTCTTTCAAACGTCTGTCATGTGTATCATGAGGTGACTCCAGAGCCGGATTATCGATCTGCAGATCTTGTTGCAGTGTGGGCAGTAGGTGCCAGGTGGAAGGATCTTGTTGCAGTGTGGGCAGTAGGTGCCAGGTGGAAGGATCTTGTTGCAGTGTGGGCAGTAGGTGCCAGGTGGAAGGATCTTGTTGCAGTGTGGGCAGTAGGTGCCAGGTGGAAGGATCTTGTTGCAGTGTGGGCAGTAGGTGCCAGGTGGAAGGATCTTGTTGCAGTGTGGGCAGGAGGTGCCAGGTGGAAGGAAGACGTGAAGATACTTGGACATCTCCATTGTCATTTCTCTTTTGCTTTTTCTCCGCCTCGTGAAGAAGATGATATGTCTCAACTTTGGCAGTTGCCTCACATATGCAACGGCGGCAAAGTGAATGGTCCGCAGGTTTTTCTTCCCAAGTCAATTTGGGTTTTCTTCATGTAATGTTTAGCAATGCATTAGATTCTCATAGGATACGATCTTCCCATAGGATACACAGAATCTTTCTAAGACAACTTTGGTGGAATTTCTTCATGGTTTTAATATGACATCGATATGTA